>CAKAOH010026953.1:0-12285 GCA_916701665.1 Sebastiscus tertius | reverse complement strand
TGGCTCTCTTTCTCCTCGTCCTCATCGTCATCTGCTCATGAATTTGCTGGTTTCCACTACACATTAACTTATAAATGAAGCAGTGTGTGACGTCGTTGCTATTGTTCTTTTGTGCATTAAGGATGTCGCTTACTTTGATCTTTAACGTTAGACGGCTGTGTCTAGCCTCTCCGGGGTCGAAGGTTTCCACCTGGCACCGCCGTGCTGCGTACGCCGGCTGTGACAACTTTGCCTCATTAACGTTATGCTACACTAATGTTCCCTTTTAGCATTGGGTTTAAATCAGAAAAATTGCGAAATAGGCGCTTTTGCTTTTCGCTTTGACAACAAATCCTCCACCATCGTCTTGTCTGTCAACTCTCTCTTGTCCCATGAGTGAAATCAGACTCCTGCTGCTCTGAGCTGAGACTCCGTACGAAGCAGACACTTTCACTTCCAGTTTGTAGCGCCCGCTGTCTAACTATGAATAGATAACACGGTGGTAATACGCAAAAAAATTACTAAATGGGTTTTATTTCTATTAAAAAAATAGCAAAACGACGGTGGGGGCGGTGGTAAGGTAATCGAAAACCCGAAAACAATTTCTTTCTACAATATCTGCACCTACCAACTATGGTATGGCTAAGGTTTGGGAAGTAATGTGGTTATGGCAAATAAAATATGGTTAAAGCTTCAGTAGGCAACACGTTTTTTTGGCATCACAAATTGGGCAAAAATCCCATAATAACCTTTCAGTATATTGTAATTCAAGTGTTCTGAGAGAAAACTAGACTTCTGCTCCTCCTCATGGTTCTGTTTTCAGGCTTTAGAAAATCTAGCTTGTGACGGGAGACTTTGACCAATCACAGGTCATTTCAGAGAGAGAAAGCGTTCCTATTGGCTGTGCTCCAGCTGGTGGGCGGTGCTTGGTATTTCCTCAACTGATCTCAAAATGGCTGCTGGGTCACAAACTTTCTCATTTTACAGCTAAACAGTGCACTACAGGATGATTCTGGAAACATTTGAGGAGAGAAATAGGCATTAACGTAACAGAATATTGATTCATATTTGATCAGCGCTGCCTAGTTTGACCGTTTGATCGGAGTTCGCAAGTGATTGACTCGTGGCTCTCATAGACGGCAGACTCCAGATCAGCTCTTACTGCTTGTTTTCCTCCGGTCTGTGAAATCTTGCAGATGCTGTTAGGAGCACCGGAGGACACAGAGGAACATGATTTTTTTCAGATTACCTGTCTTAAAAATAACTTCTTTTAATCATATTTGCTCCATTTCTACCGACTGCAGCTTTGAGGAGAGTAACAGTAAACATTAACTGTTAATGGGATGAGAAGTACAGTCTCCAGCATGCACTGTAATCAATATTAAACGTATGTAATGTACACAGGGGGGAAAACAACAGTCCCAGTGGCAAGTGGAATCAAATCCAACAGCCACAGTAAACGTGACAAAACGTGTTTCTCTTTAGGTACACATTCAATTACCAATCCTAAATGAACACTAAATATAGACATGAGAAAATAGGCATCAGACTTATTAATATTTAGACTTGTTATGGAGGATGACTGTGGCAGATAAAAGGTTAAACTCACAGGTGGATGCTTCATAGATCGGTGTTTGACACTCCGACTGAAGCATAAAGAGAGACATCGTAGATGTGAAGTTCTCTCAGTTAAGTGAAAGGGAGGGACAATGATGAGCTTCCCTGGTTTCACTGCTGGACCAAATTAAGGTTGATGCCCCATGAAAAGGAATGTAAGAGGAGCTGCAAGGCCAATAATATTTAAAGCACCATGCGACTAAGTCATCACTTTGGAAATAAAACAGCTCTGTGGACACACGGTGAGTCTGCTCGCTCCAGCACGCTCCAACTCAACGACTCAACAACTCCGGATAACAAATGACGTTCCCCTTTAAAAAGACCTCTAGAGGCACGTTATTAAAGGTGAGGTCAGATTGGGTCTTTGGACGTCTGCTTGTTTGCAGCAACAAACAAAACTACAGTACTTATACAGTTTTAACAAAAATAGTATTGTGAGCTCTAAGATATGTCAGCAGATGACATAAGAGTTTAAACTTGAAACTTTTCTGTTCTTCATAAAGTTATAGATGAGGTATTTTTAAGATTATAAACACCAGAAAATCTAAAAATCTGTCTCAGTAATTCATGCCCTAAAATTACAAACCAATCCCAAGAGGAAACAGTAGCTGTTTAAGATAAACATCTGAAAAGTAGGACTGGGCAATATGACGATATACATCGTAAAACAATATATTGTCAATATTGTTTCTATCGCAATATAGGCTAGGCCTATATGTATTTATTTATTTTTATAATTTCACTTAAAACTGTTATGTTCATTTTGTTCATATCATGATATATATCTTTATCCAGGTATGAAATGATTTATATTGTGATAGAAGATTTTACCCATATCGCCCAGCCCTACTGAAACGTCCAGCCTGACCATTGACTGTACATAAGAAGTAGACGTAGTCACCGTGACGTCAGCCATTGGTTTGTGGACTACGATTTTGAAGCCTAAAGTTCGGCATTTTGGCCATCGCCATCTTGAATAAGACATTTTTAGGCGACCAAAATGTTATAATTAACTTTCATGAACTGAAAACACACTGTGAAAGGATTACACCTCTAAGACGAAAACACGGATGACTCCCAGACCGGACAACGCCGTGGTAGCGACCTGTCAATCATAAGGTAGCCCCGCCCTAAAGCATCCCCTGCTTTATGGTCTATCTGACTCTAAATGGGACCATAATTTACTAAATGAACATCATGCTGTATTGAAGAAGACTTGAAACTAGAGATTGAGACCATAAACTCATGTTTACAATGTTTACTGAGGGAATAAATCAAGAGAGAAGTAGGATCATTTTCTCAGAGACTTCTATACAATCAGACTTCTTTTACAACCAGAGGAGTCGCCCCCTGCTGGCTGTTAGAGAGAATGAAACTATAATGCACTTCAGCATTGGCTTCACTTTTCAGAACCGGAGGTTGCTGCCTCACTCTGACCATAATTTTAGTTTCAAAACTACATTCATTTACATATTTCAGCAACTGGGGCCAGAAGAACTTCATCAACCCCGACATATCGAATTATTAAACTGCTATGGCTGACATCTTAGCAAACAGATGACTATTAACTCATCTAGCAGACACGGAGCAGCATTAACATTCATGTGGAGTTGTCCACCTGGTGAATGCAAGTCCAATATTCACTCTCCTTTTTGCTCTGGTTTGGTCTCCACCAACCTCCTTAGCCGCTAGATGTCCACCTTTCCTTATTAGTTAGTTGCTATCTTTATCTGTCTGTGTTAGGTGCTGGGCACATGATGTAAAACCAACAAGATTAAAAAGATTAAAAAGCTCCGCAGAGCTGCAGAGTTGGTCACTGACACTTGTCCACTGACATGTAGTCATACAAATACTTATTAGTGGAGCTCTGAGGGTGTAATGGAGGAGGTTATTTTCCGTCTTTCTATGGGATGATAATAAAAGATTGACTCGTAAGATAAAACAGGAAATTCCTGGGAGGTGCGAAGCAAGATGGCTGAAGGTGACTCTAAGCCCGAGCTTATCGGGGGGATTCGGTAAACAAGAGGCCTGGCAAGCGCAGCGCTCGGCTGTTGACAACTGGTGATGGTGACCAGGTGGGATATGTTATCCTAACAGTCTGGAACTCTTGTGAATTATTTGCTGATAGATATAAACAGCTGTTATTCTTGGTAATGGAAAGCAATTAGAAACATCTGCATACTTGGCTGTGAGCGATGCCTCCGAATGGCGGCCGTGGCTCCCAGGTGCCACTGGGAAATAATTACATCATCAGGACGGGGGCCGGGGCTGGAGGACTGCTAGTGATCTGTGAAGAGCAAGGAGGAGAGCCCAAAGAGGGACACACACACTAATTTATATTAGGAAGACTTTGAGGACTTTCTGTTGATTAGATACATGTCAACCTTTTCCTTTGGTCCAAGTCCTTATCCTTAAACCCAAGACCTCACCTAAACCTAGTGTAAGATGCATAAAAAAAAACAAAACCCCTGGTTAAACTTATAACCCACCTATTAAACCAGGCCTTTGATTAAGAATGGTTATCATTTTAACCACTCATTTTATTGTATTTAAGTTTTAAAATGTTATCCTATTTTACTGTTATTTATTTATTCACTTATTGTATTTAAGTTGTATTATTTTATTCTATTTTATTATTATTTATTTAATCACTTATTTTATTGTTTTAAAGTTATATAATTTTAATCAATTTTATTGTTATTTATTTAATCAATTATTTTATTGCATTACAGTTGTATAATTTTATTCTATTTTATTGTTATTAACTAAATCACTTATTTTATTGTATTTAAGTAACATAAAATTGATTCAATTTTATTAGTATTTATTTAATCACTTATTTTTATTGTATTTAAGTTATATCATTTTATTATATCGTATTATTTATTTAATCATTTATTTCATTGTATCTAAGTTATATCATTGTATTATATTTTATTGTTACTTATATAATCACTTATTTTAATGTATTTAAGTTATATCATTTTATTCTATTTTATTGTTATTTATTGAATCACTTATTATACTGTATTTATGTTGTATAATTTATTAGATTTTATTATTATTTATTTAATCACTTATTTTATTGTATTTAAGTTATATCATTTTATTCTATTTTATTGTTATTTATTGAATCACTTATTATACTGTATTTATGTTGTATAATTTTATTATATTTTATTATTATTTATTTAATCACTTATTTTATTATATTTAAGTTGTATCATTTTATTCAGTTTTATTGTTATTTTATCAACATTGTTTTTAATTCACCTTGTTTTCCTACTATTACTGTTATAATAGATTTTTATTTCATTTTATTACATTTTTATAATGTTATTGTCTCATCTGCATTGGTCTCAAATGCCAATCGCTAGATCTCAAGCCCATGCAATGGAGTCGACCTTCGCATTATACCTACTATTGTTTATATTTTGAAGACAACATCAAGAACGACCGTCTTGCCAGTCCTCCTGCTTCCCTGGATCCTGCAGATTTCAAAGGAGACCGGTGGCGATGAGAAATGCCTTTGAACCCTACTTGCATTATTAATCCAGTTCAGTGTTTTGGTACAGTTGGTTTTCACACCTGATGCAAACCGCACCCAAATACACATGAACCATATTCGAGATTAGGGTTGGGTTGTTTGGTTTTTTTACGATACCGGTGCTAAAATGGTACTTTGAAATGTTCCTAATCATTATCCAACACGCTGATGCTGATTTATAGCAGTGCCTTTATGTACAACACATTTCTGCATATATAAACTACAACAGAGACGGAGCATCTGAAGTGTTTGTGAAGTGAAAATATGCTCCTCTCATTCAAACATATTTCATGAAGTTAGATAGTATTGACACCGTCGTCGGGACAGGTGCGACCTGACAAACCTGATCAATATTTCTCAATAGCAGAGAACATCTGCAGCCACACTTTACAGTGTTTCAGTACATTCATCCATAAAGATAAATGCGACACATTAATTAAAAAAGTTATAAATTTCAGCCGTAAAGAAGCGAGGAGGATTCAAAATATCCTCACGCTGTAAAACTGTCCTCTCACCAAATGTCTGAAACTCAAACTGCTTCTCACAGGCGGACAAGTACAAGAACACACTTCTAAACACATACACCCACAGACGAAGACAGCAGACATTTGTTATGGTGATAATTAATTCTGCTTTCCAAGCAATATAAAAGGTCTGTGTCTCTCTCGCTCATATTTTCTGGAGTATGAATTCACTCTGAATGTCGTTAAGTGAAACTCTTCAACCCCGATGAAGCCACATGGAGAACCTGAGCCAAAGGCTGACACAAAAACTGTTAACGGCGTTTTGGTAGTGTATTTGTAGTATTTTTTGTCCCTTGTAGTACTTCATTTGTTGCATTAACCACAGCTAGCCATTCTTATAGACTTTTGCACAGTAAAAAAAAAGAGCAAAACAAGAAACAAGTAACTTCTTTACTCCATATCGAGAGTAATAAAAAGAACAAAAATTGACTTGGAAGGAATTTAGAAAGTTTACAGGCATAAAGACAGAGAGATTAGAGACAGCAGGTCAACCAGTCACCCTATGAATTATGGTTGTAATGGAGTATTGGTGTATCTGAAGCCAACTACTAACTAACAGCAGGGCAAGAATACACTGAATTCAACTAAACTGCTGAAACTCTGAGAGCTGGTCAAAACAGCGGCGCTATCTTATATACTTCCTGTGTGCTGTCGGCCTGTAGTTCTGCGTGTTTACTGTGACACTAAACGGGGCCTGTACAGTCCGTTTATGTTTTTATAGTTTGTTTATTGGATTAAATCCAAAGTGGCAGAAGCAAGAAAATGACCCGCCCCTTCGTCTCGTCCACCCCGCGGCCAGGAGAGAGACGGACCTGAGTCAGCGGCTGAAGCAACTCAAATTCAGCCAGCACAAACCCCGGCGCCGGGAATCCCAGCGGGCTGGTGGAGTGGTGGTCGAACCTGTGTAATGGCAGCAACAGAAAGTTTGCTGATTGGGCGGGGAGTTGGGCCGGCAGTCCCCTGGATTCAGACCACCGGGGCTATAGTTTGCTCTGGCTGAATTCAAGCTACCTGCTAACTGGAGGTCCTTCCGTCTTCCAGAGCTGCAGCATGCTCTACTTCTGGTGAGGTAGCCTCTCGGTGGCGGGGAGGACGAGGTGAGGGTGCGAGTCGTTTTGTCGTGTTTCCCCCATTGTTCACGGGCCATGGATGCATTATTGACAAGCCCTCGGGGCAGCTCTACTCCTTCGTCCTCTCACGTTGGACAGAGGGCAGACTGGACGCTACAGTGACTCGCTATCGCTTCTCGAGGTTCAAGTGGTATTACAAGACAGTATGGGGCAGACCTTGCTGGTTGGCAGTCGATATCTCTGCTAATGGTAGTTTATTTTTTTAATGTTTTAAACTAAGATTCTGGCCAGATCTTACACATTACACGGCCGGTTAAAGGGTTTAAAAGACGGGTAGAAGAGTAATAGTCACTGGTGCTGTGATGAGAACATAATCCCTCAACAGCTTCCCACAAACACATTCTGTTGTTTTAGACTATCAGAAACTACTTGTACCTTTATGGTGGATCAATAAATCTGCTTTTCATTACAGAGATGTACCTTTCCTTTATCAGTGTTGTCTCTCCTGCCCATACTGTCACTGAGCCCTTTACTGGAAACGTCCTCTATGATATTTGATTTGCAGTCAGTCACGCCACAGTGTGTCTTCTCTAATTGTGTTGTGTACGGAGCCGCTGACCTTCTGCCCCGGCCTCCTCCTCTCCCTCTAAACAATACTGCGGCTGTGAGAGCCCCAACTGTGCGCTGCCTCTGAATTTACCCCTGCTAAAGCATGACTGTGACTCTCCACATACATCAACGTGCGGGCCCCTACTGAGCGTGCTCATCAGCTGTAAATACCAACAGTCTGCGCCGCCGTGGTGAAATGAGCAGTCTGGGGGATTTGACCGTGTTGTGAGGTGGCAGGTTGGGCCTGATGGTTGAAGTGTGCGTCCTGTAAGCAGAAGGTCACCAGCCTGATCCGCTCTGCAGGCAAACGGTCCTGACGAGGTGTCCTTGAGCAACACACTGACCCCTGACATGGAGCCAACAAGCCTTTGTGCACCATGGCTTCAGCTATATGACTGATTTTAGAAATACAGAGAATGTGTGGAATGATTCAAATAAGCTTAGAGTCCATCTAAAAGCCTTTACACAAAAGGAAATAAGTGAGATGTGGTTGAAAGCTGTAGATGAACTTTGAGTTGAGTTTATTCAGTCATACGCAAATGAAAAAGCTGTCCCTGTTAAAGCATGCAGTTAGGCTTGATTTGGAGAAGATGGGCTGTGATGTAGGGCTGTACTATGTCTGGCAATACGTATTATGATACGGGGTAACGATTCAACATACTGAGATATATTGCGATTCTGTAAGCAAGGCGATTCAAAAAACTGCATATGATTATCATAAAGTGGGCATGTCTGTAGAGGGGAGACTCGTGGGTACCCATAGAACCCATTTACATTCACATATCTGAAGGTCAGAGGTCAAGGGACCTCTTTGAAAATGGCCATGCCAGTTTTCCTTGCCGAAACTTTGCCTAACTTTGGAGCGTTATTTAGCCTCCTTTGCGACAAGCTAGTATGACACGGTTGGTACCGATGGATTCTTTAGGTCGCTACAACCTACGAAAGATTGACTGCGTTAATGTGTTATAAAAAATGAGTGGCATTAAAATGATTTTGCATTA
This sequence comes from Sebastiscus tertius, assembly GCA_916701665.1. Lineage (NCBI taxonomy): Eukaryota > Metazoa > Chordata > Actinopteri > Perciformes > Sebastidae > Sebastiscus > Sebastiscus tertius. The sequence continues at coordinate 3,938 of CAKAOH010026953.1, read as the reverse complement.
ACTTGCATCTGCATCTGCCTCTTTACTGTCATTTTTAGTTTGGCTGTCATTTAGATCTATTTTTAGTAGTCTTAGTACATTTATAAAAAAGCATGTTTAGCTGACTAAGTGTTACTTTGATATGGTGTTGGTTTGGTGTCAGATATCGGCTCTACACATCTACAGTTATAGTTCATTACAACCCAGATCTTGTACTGGGATTTCAACTTGGTGACATTGTTTTTAGAGTTGCAGTGAATTGTCTGTAGCCGGTGGATTGAGAAACAGTTTTATATCCTTCTCAAATCATCCAGTACTGTAAGACTGAAGTCAAAACTGCATAAGTGAAGCAGATGGGTAAGCACTAATTGCTAAAGTAGTCATCCACAAGCTTGGAAATGTTTTACAAATCCAGTGTCTCCACAAAGCCATAACGTCTGTTGGAGAAATATCACTTTGATCAAGATCTACACAAGAACAACACAGCAAAAACAGAGGAGCAAAATCTCCTTTACCACTGCAGAGTCTCTGCAGCAGACAGCAGAGAGAAGCAGCTCCAACACAAAACATTATGTTTGTGCCTTTGTTTCATCGGGGGCCTGTAATCCCTCGGGCAACAAACAGAAAATATCCGTCAGAGCAGATGAACCTCCGGGCCGGGAGTCGCGGCTGCTGCGGCCGGATATGTTGATGCCGACTGGCGTACCTGTCACAGAAAGCTGCAAGCGCAGTTCAAAAACGAGGTGGCTGGTGTCACATGAGTCTGCGAAGAGAGCCTCTGACGAATATGAGCACAGCGGCGCAGCGCACGGCGAGTCTGTAAACGTCAGCACTTCCTTGTCCTGACTTTTTATTCCTACTTTGTAGTGTGTTTGGGGTTGTTTTACAGTACATGAGGGCTAAACGTGTCCTACTCTGACTGCTAATCTACAAGATGCTTTTTGCTTTTAATTTTCCTCCATATCTGTTGATAATCTGTGCTGCAAATCAGTAGTTTCATCAGTAGGCCTATGCTATAGCAAATGGCAAAACAGATTCATCCATTTGACACCCAGCTCCAGTTGTACACCATGCTATGCAATGCACCTGGGACATGTTTTTAATGACCACTATGACCAAAAAGAAAAGAGTCTCGATACATATAGTATATTACATGTTCATATTCATGTAACTTTTCAGAGAATGGGCAGTCTATGAAAGTTCAGTGCTACCATCCCGTCAGTGAGCGGAGCATTGGGTAGTAAAAGGATTTATTTATAGGAAACCGTTGACTTCAAAGTTGTCTTTTTGTTCTCCACACACAAGCGACTTTTAGACAGAACAAAACCTGTATGATTACAGATATTCACAAGTCCTAAACAGTGGCAATTAACATAAAAACACTTTGTCATCGTACATATTTGTGGGTGTGATATTTGTTTGTCCAATATCAGCGTTGATTCTTGTCTGGTGACACTACAGGGCTGCATTGTTTAAGCACAAAAGAGAAGCATCCAGTCGTGTGTTTTTATTTCCCATCAGTGGCATTTCAGGTCAACAGATTGCTGGTTAACATACAGTGAAATGCTCTGCTGCAGGCAGCGACGGGAGATATCAAATCCAGGTTAAACCGATACAAGTGGAACAGCACAATCCATATCCTGGTGTGTGTACCGGCGTGCCCTTTGCGCAGGTTAAGCCTCCCACTCCTACAGTAAAACCATCGTACACGGTGAATAATGTGATTCTGATATAACTCGGACTAGTACAGTCTGTTAATCTATTCATAGAGGCTGCGGTGTCCTCATACTACAAGTCAAGTACATGATCAGATACGCTTTTGTAAATGCTTTTAAACTGACCTGGTGGTCCGAGTTGATGAAAAACAATAATAATAATTGGTGTACAGTACAGCACAGCGCGGTGGATGAAACCAAAGTACTTTCCTCCTCCCAGATGGTCCGTTCAGCCTTTTAATAATGAAATCTGCTTTTGTGTTATTTAAAAAATTACAATAACCTTTTCCGCTAATCCCCCGACTTACGACCCCGTACACCTGGATTTCTGCGCTGCACGTACGTCCGTAATCCCCCCGGCTCTTGATAACATATTAGGATTATATCTCGGATATGGTTCTTTAATAAATAGTTTAGATAAGCATATCTGTTTAATTTTATCCCCCGCCCTCCCTGCAGGCAGGATTACAGTGAAAGGGTTGGGTTTTTGTACCGCAGTCTGCAGACAGAACATGCAAACATCTGTACAACAATTCATCAGAAAGAATTATGTATGGCAGACTGGAGGGCTCTAAGCTGTGTGTATTTCAACATCCCAGTGTCCTCGGTGACTGAGGCAGACCATAAATAATGGAAGCTGAATTAATTGGTTTATGCTATGAGCATGTGTTATATATATTGATGGCATACCGTTGGTGTGCTGTTGCTCTGTGCTGGACTGGACATGTATACTGCAGCTTCCAGTTTGATGAATGATCTCGATGTGACGGCTGGATTTATACGGTTTAGGTTGAGCTTATATTAATGCATAAAACTGATGAGGCAACACAAAAAAAAAACACTTAAACAAACAGAAAGAGGAGCTAGAATCAATACAGATACGGATTCGTCAACAAAACTTTTTTCCACGTTAGGCTAATCTTGATATTTCAGAAAATAGCGTGCTTTCCACTTTGTGGGAAGAGTTTTTGTGGTAAGCCCTTTTCTGTTTCAATATGTCACTTCCCCCGTGCACAAAGCCAGGTCCATAAAGAAATGGTTTTTGCTAGTTTCAAGTCTTCTTCAATGCAGCATGATGTTCATTCAGTAAATTATGGTCCCATTTAGAGTCATCTAGAACAGACCATAAAGCAGGGGATGCTTTAGGGCGGGGCTACCTTGTGATTGACAGGTCGTTACCACGGCGTGTCCAGTCTGGGAGTTGTCCGTGTTTTCGTCTTACAACTTTAACCCTTTCACAGTGTGTTTTCACTTCATGAAAGGTAATTTTAACATTTTTGGTCACTTAAAAATGTCTTATTCAGCGTTTGCTTGTACGTCGCTCCACCCTCTCGCGTCACCGCTGGTTGCAAAAAAACAACGACGGCCAAATGCCGAACTCAAGGCTTCAAAACGGCAGTCCACAAACCAATGGGTGACGTCACGGTGACTACGTCCACTTCTTATGTACCGTCTATGGGTGGAGGACATTCCCCCCCTGTTAAAAATGAACAAACCGCCTACTGCATATAGTCATATCGCTGACTTTTTATAGATACTCTACTGGAAACACATGACTTCCTGCAGGCCAGATATTTTCTCCTCAGGAAAGATGAACTTGACAAAAAAGGTTTAGAAACAGCAAAACACAGAATATATTTATATTTTCTTATTTTTAACTGGTTATTAATTCAATTAATTGAGTGTTTTTAGCATCGGTAGTAAAAATGGCCTTTCCATTTATATGTAATTATAGATTGGATATGGATTTTACTACCTGTGCATACACAGCACCATAGTGTTTCATGGTCAACAGAAAAAGTGTGACAGACCTTTAAATTATGCATGCTGCTCTTGACCATGAGGTCTGAATTTTCTAGGCCAAACACCCTGCTCTCTGTGGGTCGTAACCCCCCCACCCCCTGCTTTGTTTTTTTACCTTGCGTGCCGGGGTAAATACCTCAGCACCTGCATGTTGCACTGATTTCACCCAGCCCCGGCAGATGGTCCTCACCCTTCACTGAACACACACTCCGGCACCTGGGACGCTGGGGAAATCCTTCCGTGCTCTCGCCACTCTGTCAGCGAGCACATGCACACATTATAAACACAGATGCAACGGCATGTGTGCAGGCATGCGCGTCCGCGAGCATGCACATAAATGCAACGGCGAGTGGGCGCGAAGACGCTAACAGGCAAACGCTTCTCATGTCCACATATAAACACCAATTCATTGATGTATGAAGAAACACACAGAGCAGCTTT
>CAKAOH010026951.1:8557-29436 GCA_916701665.1 Sebastiscus tertius | reverse complement strand
CAGCACCCCTCCGATGAGTCACAAGATGTGTAGTTGTAGTGTTGTAGTCCATCTATCCTAAACCACGTCAATTATAACTTTTCTGTGAAAATCAAACTATAAGTATAATGCTGCAAACATCTGTTGCAGCAGCACTTTTCAGATCTTTGATCAGGTTTAAAGTTAGCACTTTGCCGACTATAGACTAAGACTAGACTAGAACAACTGATTATAATTAATAATTCTGTGATAAATCATTTCTATTTTATAGAAGTTATTGGGAATTGATAGAGGGGTGTTTCATAAAGTCAAATTACCAGTTAAACCAGGTTTATTTCAGTAATCTCAGGTTTATTTTCAGGAAATTCTGTTTTGTAAAGGAGTTTAAAGGACCAGTGTGTAATATATTTACTGTAATAAATCATAAAACGATCATGATATGTCATAAGACATTAAAGAAACATGCTGAATTGAAATACTGGCTTCTCCTACAACAATCCTACAGCCAGTATGTTCTCCTTCGAAATTTCCATTCCGGTCCAGAGCGTCTGTTTTTGTTTTGGCCGGTGTGATCCCGTCCACTGCCCGTTACGACACCGCGTTGCCACATGTGAAACAAACTGGCATACAAGCATCCTTCTGCAGCCATGGAAGCAAGCAAATGGACTGGATCAACACAGATAACATAACGTTAGATTCTACCCGACCCAAAAAGCCTCGGCACATCTCTCTGTGGTCTGTGTGCAGCTGGGTTATCAAGGCAGCGAGTATTTGAGACACACAGCTGGTGAAGTGATTCCGACTAATGCTGCTGGACAGAGGCGAATATGGTCGTGTCTAGAAGGTAACCCTCAAATTGCAAAAAACGTGCGCTAACTCATATCAGCCACACCGGAGGAACGGACGGGACACGGCTCTGATGTTTTGAATTTGGTCTGCGGTTACCTATTTTAAACGCTAACTGTCAGTCCTACGTATTGCTCCTTTAAATAAGACTGACCTAAGTCGCCATGGCAACTGATCCCTCCAGACTAGCCTAGTCTCGGTAAGGTTAGTTTTCAGGCTCTTTCAAGATCTTAAGAATGCTAATTATCTTATTGTCTTGGTATAAAGTAAATTACATGGCTGAGGTCCTTTTTGATACATCAAAGTTGATTAAAGGGGACATATCGTGTTCATTTTCAGGTTTATACTTGTATTTCAGGTTTTTGCTAGAACACGTTTACATGCTTTAATGTTAAAAAAAAACAACACATTACTTTTCTCATGCTGTCTGTCTGAATATACCTGAATTTTTTGAATGTTGATGAATGTTTTTTGATACCTTACGATTCTGTAATCATTGGATGTTATGAACACAAACAAAAAGTCTTCTTTAGGTTTAGGCAACAAAACTATAACTTCTTTAGGTTTAGGCAACAAAACTACAACTTCTTTAGGTTTAGGCAACAAAACTACAACTTTTTTAGGTTTAGGGTTAGGGTTAACCCTAACCCTTTTTACATTTATTACTTCTCTATACATAATACATCCTGTTTACACTCAGTTTTCCATCTGAAATACTGTCATCAACTAAATTACAAATTCACATTTACATTACAATTTTATATTTACGTATTTTTATATTTATTTTAACTGCACTAGTTTATGCCTTAGATTATCATTTTGCTTTATTTTATTATTTTTAATCTCTTTATTATTATTTTATTTACTTGTGTGATTTTCCCTTTTATACATGTATATACATAATTTATGAGCATTGTTGAAGAAACCTGAGATAAAGACGGCTTTGCTGGAATTGACATATGACAAGTGAAGAACCTTGAACCTTGAGTGTAATGACAAGTAGTAACAGTAAACTATACAGAATAAACAGCTGGAGGCATGAAATTAATACAGTAGATTTGTATTAACGTAGCATGTAGTCTTGTTGTTGTTGTTGTTGTTGTTGTTGTTGTTGTTGTTGTTGTTGTTGTTGTTGTTGTTGTTGTGGCACCTCAAAGCTGCACCCAGCCCACAGAGCACCCACAGCGACTCTGCCTGGTTTAGCAGAAATTAGCAGAGAGCAAGTTCCGGTTACATCACAAAATGTCTAACTGCTTGAAATTTGATCTGAAGAACATAAAGAGGAGGGCCGCGGGACAGAGTATAAGGAAGAAGGAGGAGGGCCATCTTTGAAACAGGGCGTATAAGTATGTGGGTTGTGCTCAGCTTTGCATTCATTCAAGTCTGTGCGTGTGAACGGTTAATGGCTCTGACTGGAAAGTAGCTTGCAGAGTGCTTGTATGCCTATTGCTGTTCTGGCATGTTATGAAATACTGTATTATTGTCCTCGTACGACTTCCGTCTAAGTACAAAGGTTGTTGAAGCACAGTGAATTCTGAGCAGGGCTGCATTTTGAAAGAAAGGTAAGACACATGAACTGTGAATGTTGTTTCTTGTATATAGAAAGCATACGTCAGCATTTAATACATTATCTATAACACACTATGTAGTTGTAAAAAGATATATGGACACTTTAAGTATTTATTATTGTACAATATTTGTCATGACTTCTCCTATGAAGACATGTTTTATATTATTACTCCAATCTGCCTCTTACACTTATCTGCTTACGACTACATTAGCCTTTGTGTATGTATGTAATGTTTATATACTGCCTTTAAATGTTGAATGGGAGGGTTAAAATGAAGTGTGGCTTGGGTTTTAAAATGCAGATCCAGGTGTTTACTTGGCATCATATCAGAGTACAACGGAGACAACATGACGAGTGTAATGGCAGTTACTCAGATCCCTGCATGTTGTTGGAGTAACTATATATGTGCTAAATGTGAAAGCTGGAGTAGGCAGATTGGAACAAAAAAAATATTTTTATAAGACGGTCACTATATCCTGACAGTAGTGCATGTACGACAGAGTATTAGGGCCACATTGAGGGAAAAACAAAACTGAGATTTCGAGAATAAAGTCATAATATTAAGAGAAAAAGTCGTAATTTAAAGGGACTGTTTGTAAGAATCAGAAATTGCTTGCTAACAGCGACACCTGTAGCCGTTAAGTCAACGAAAGTCAGCGTCCTGTTGCTCGCACTTGTGCTCGCTCTACATAGACATGAACATGCATCGCTCAAAACAGTGAGGCGACACACGTCAGCTAAAACCACAATATCACTCTATATTTCACCTGCTTGGCAGTAATGTTAGCTGACCAGACGAAGGTCTCTCCATGAATCAATGCTGATCCTAGTGTTGGCTTTTCCTGCCTCAGGCTCCCGACCACGGCCGGAGGGAACAGGGGAGACACCGGAGTTTTGGTCGGAGACGATAACGTTACTTGCACTTCACAAGACATGGGAAACCTCTGTTGGTCTGGAGGAGCTGCAGCATTTATTTCTGCAAAAACGTCCACTGTACATTCACTAGATATTCTCAGAGTTACTAACTCTCCTGCAGTATGTAGTGTGTGCGCATACACGTGAGGTGGAGGAGCAGAGGAGCAGAGTACAGCAGAGACTCCCTGGAGACCAAAGCTATGGTCTCCCCCGCGTCCTCCGACTGCGGCCAACACTGTTTTGCAAGACGGGCTTCACTAGATATAACTGTGCAGTTTTGGTGCTTCCGTGTAGTTTGTGTTGGAGATTGGGTCTGAATAGCGTAGCCACATGCGAGCACGCATAGGACACCGACCCGCAATGATTTATACGTGTAAGAAGTTACAAACAGTCCCTTTAATGAGAATTTTATTACTCTCATAATATTACTCGTAAACTTATGACTTTATTCTCTAAATCTCAGATTTATTTTTTTCCATCTATGTGGCCGTAATACTCCGTCGTATGCATGAGACAAGTAATCTGATAAAACCATGTGTCTCTCTGTCTTCCGGTGCTCCTAATGGCATGTTGAGATCAGTTGAGGAAATACCAAGCACCGCCCACCAGCCGGAGCAAACTTTCTAATTTTACAGCTAAACAGTACACTACAAGATTTGAGGTGAGAAATAGGCATTACAGTAACATAATATTGATTCATATTTGATCAGCGCTGCCTAGTGCATGAACAGCCAATAGGAAAACTCTCTCTCTGCAATGACCTGTGATTGTCCAAAGTCTCCTGTCTCCTGTTAAAGCCTGAAAACAGAGCCATGAGGAGGTGCAGAAGTCTAGTTTTCTCTCAGAACACTTGAATTACAATATGCTGAAAGGTTATTATGGAATTGCATTTTAATTCTGCCTACTGCAGGTTTAAATATGATGTTTATCATTTATTGTTGTTAGGCTAATTGAAGTTAAATAAAAGGAGTTTTAGACAAGAACTAGGACAGTGACCGAGTTCCCTGCATAAGTTGGGGCGCCTAACAGCAGATGTGTGATCCCCTGTGGTTTCTGGCTGGACCACAGCTAAAGCAGGGGTCAGCCCTATAAACATGAAAGTCTGTCACTTTTTTTTTGCAAAACATTGCAAACATGTACTCATAATGATACAGATAAACAAGGATATGAATTTAAAGAAGTAAATAGAAATAATAATGACACATTTAAAATAGAATTGGGATGAATAAACTTAAAAAATAGAAAATTATAACCAAAAAAAATGATATATTATTCTTCTTTAAAGAACTGACTATACATTTTGACACTTTTATCACTTTTCTTCGTGTTTATAAGTGTGCAAGTCTTGATATATTCTTTAAACACATATAAATCCAGTGAAATTGGGGGTAACTTTTGTTACTTCACATTTATGTATGTAAAATTTACCAAATATAATCATAATCAAACATAAATTCAATGTCAAAAGTCTGTCACTGAATCACTGACTGAGTCACACCATTAGACGGTCGAGTTGGAGCTTCCCACTGGGCCGTGACTCTCTCAACATGAATGGTCGCGACAGTGTTTCCGCTGGTAAAGTCTTTGCATCTGTGATCAATAAGCTGATCCACTTCCTGAGTACATATGTGGTTGCTGTTGCTGCACAACACGTTTGTTTCTCTACCCGCAAAGCTCAACCCAGAAAGACCCATTTAAGACACTAGTGCAGTGCCTGTTTGTGGCGTGCCCGTTTGGAGCTTAGCTCCTGGTAGCCTCCCTGTATTGTTGCTTGCAGCGCTGTCGGGGGATTTTGCCTGTTCGTAGCGTGTGGCCGTTCCGAGCGGGCTGATTGCTTGGCCCCCAGAAAGTGCTGCTTGCAGCAGAGTCGAGAACCGAGAACTGTAAAGTTAATATATCCAGCATCCAGCAGCAAAAGTGAACTACAGTCAATGAGCCGCAGTCTGCCCGCTGCACACAACATGCTCGTCTCAGTCTGCAGATTAATTGCGCATTTGTTATTTGTTCAAACTGTACCTTAAAGGGAGATTTGTCCAGTATTTAATACTCTTATCAACATGGGAGTGGACAAATATGCTTGCTTTATGCAATTGTATGTATATATTTATTATTGGAAATCAATTAACAACACAAAACAATGACAAATATTGTCCAGAAACCCTCACAGGTACTGCATTTAGTATAAAACAAATGCTCAAATCATAACATGGTAAACAGCCCAACAGGCAACAACGGCTGTCAGTGTGTCAGTGTGCTGACTTGACTATGACTTGCCCCAAACTGCATGTGATTATCATAAAGTGGGCATGTCTGTAAAGAGGAGACTTGTGGGTACCCAGAGAAACCATTTTCATTCACATATCTTGAGGTCAGAGGTCAAGGAACCCCTTTGAAAATGGCCATGACAGTGTTTCCTCATCAAAATTTATCGCAAGTTTGGAGCGTTACTTAACCTCCATCCTGACAAGCTAGTAAGCAAGGTTTTCTAGTTTCATATGATACTAGTATCTTCACTCTAGCTTTAAAACTGAGCCTGCTACAACCTCCAAAAGATCGATTGTGTTAATGTGTTAAAGAAATTAGTGGCATTAAAACTAATTTGCGCCAACGCGTTATTATCAGGTTAACTTTGACAGCCCTAGTGTTAGCATTTTACTACAATAACTATTACATATAAATAATCTTATGTGACACTAAGGTATCCCGTAATTATCTGTCCAATCATTCTGCCACATTCAGTTATATTCTGAAAATTGCAGAACATCCTGCAAATATACAAGCTGTTGTTACCCACGTTGACTGTATTGTGCCCATTTGTTTGTAAGCACTTCCTAGCTGCTGTGTTTAAACAGCCTCTTGTATTCCTGTTTGACCTGTTTTGTGGATCCAATGAGCCCAACTGTATTCATGTGTGATGATGTTAGTCCCCAGAGTAGCCATTTCATTGTAGTGAGACCATTTTTTGAAATCTGACCTGTATAAAATGACCTGTGGTGACCTCTAGGATAATCACAGCCTCATGAAACTTTACAGCCACAAACTAGAGACCTAGAGCATTCAGAGGATGGATGGCTTTCCCAGGTAGATTGACAATAAGGGGGTTTCTGAGCAGTTTCCAGAACAGAAGTGCTCGCTATTCAATCGCCGAAAAATGCAATTCTTGCAGAAATCTCCAAATGTCAAAAGTTTTTGAAACCAAAATCTCAGCATGGCTTTTTCTGTGGTGTTCCTCGAGGTCTTAATGTCTTAATGTGGTATTTTGGAGGGATTATTGATCATTTTCATCAATTCTCAAGTGGTAGAAAATGGTTAAATTTAGCACAAAATCAACCCAAAAATTGCTGCAACAATTTATGAGACATAATAGAGCATGGGGATGGACATCACAAACATATATCATCATGTTCTACGGCTTTATACACTTTCACAATGTATCTTAATGCAGTGCTGTGCTGCAGGAACTCTTATGCTACTAACAAGTATCAACAAAATATAATATTGAAAACAATAAAAAGTTTGCATCTTGTTCGTAAGTTAGAATACTTCCTTCATGTTCCTATTTCCCCAAAATCAAACAATTGAGAAATAATTTTGGTATATTTCATATGCATAAAGGTTTAATATGATTGAAATTATCATTCAATATATTATTGACTTCAGTTTCCTTCATTTGAATTAGAAATGTCAAATGTGTTTTCCATTTACTGCTTGAATTTAAAGACAATTCAACTCAAGAACTAAACTGGAACTTGTGTTAAATTCACAACTGAATTATAAATTGAATGCAACCACAGTTTTTGCAAATAATAAAATGTACATATCACCTAAAACAGTAAAAATGAGCTACGTGAATGTAGTGTAGTAACTACAAGAGGAGAGTTGAGTATTAGTCTGCGCAATAATTGAGGAGCAATAAATTAAAGACCTTCATCCCTCACAGTGGTTATCTTGTTAATTACACAACCTTAAGAAACACTTTAAGGTTTATTACCTTTATGACTTCCACTGGCAAACATACAACAAAAATCGGGATAGTTGTTATCTTTTATCTCTCTTTGAGCTGCACCACCTAAACCTAAAACAAATTTACAAAGTCAACAACCTGTGCCTCATTTACTTATCTGACCTGCCTATCAACAACAGGAAAGACAGGTCAGTAAATGGACGACCACAGTTTGTTGTGTTCAGGAAGTCGTCTGCAATCATTCACAAAACGTTCAAACAACAGACTGAAACACTGTGTGTTCAACATATAGCTAGAGGTTAACCGATCTACTGGGATCTCCTTTAATGTGACTACGACTACGACAGTCACTTATTAAATTAAATGGCTCACCAGAGGTTGAAGCCACCAGCCCATCGCAGGTTATTCTCATCCGTCTGGTTTATGTATAACATGCACACTCCATGAGTGTTTACATTCACTTTAAAACTCGTTGGCTTGCTGAGATCACAGACGGAGTTAGAATAAAGAAGACAGGACAACACTTCTCTAACATCTTCTTGTTTTCCTGCCAACAGATGGAGCGCATCTTTTTCTCACCGCTGTCCCGTGTTGCCATTAGTGGTGGCACCCACGGAAATGAGATGTCGGGGGTGTATATGGTGAGAGAAATGCAGAAACAGAAGGTAGATCAGGCTGGATCTGTTGCTATAACTACCGTCCTAGCAAACCCACGGGCTGTGGATGCTTGCAGAAGATACATCGAAACGGATCTCAATCGCTGTTTCACAGACGCCTTGCTGAGGTCAGTTGAAAAAGAAAAGTTGAACCAAAACTTAGTTTAAAATTAAACTGAAAACAGCTAGAAAAGAGTATGCATGTATGAGAAAACTCATTACATCTTCTGGCTTCCAGTGCTCCCATAACAGACTCTACACCATACGAATTGAGGCGAGCCAAAGAGCTGAATGCTCAACTTGGGCCCAAAGGAAGCCCAGAGGCTGTGGATCTGCTCTGCGACATCCACAACACTACTGCCAACATGGGGATGTGCCTCATCTTCTACTCCTTAGACTGGATCACCCTGCACATTTACAAATACATACAGGTGAGAGCTTCTTGGAGTCATCCAGACAAATATTTACAGGGATACAATTTGACTTCATGACATGCAGCTTTCTGACTTTGACTCTAACAATTTCAAAGACTTAGAACAACAAATGTACTGGAACTGCAGGTATCATAATGTTCAACTTAATGAACTTCAATTTTACTGCAAATACTGCATTTTATGTATAAGCAACATAAAATGCAGTTATCAATATGAAAATGTCATGAAAACATAAGAGGAGAAATTACAGTCAGGGTATTTGTAAAGTAACTTTGGAGTAAGCAACATCAAAGAAAGATATAAAGGCTTAGACAGGACAATAAGAGTGTCTCTAACTATTCTAATGACAAGCGTCAGGTTTTTTTAAAATAAGAATGCAAGAATAATTAATGATATTTAATTATATCAATACTCAATTGAAACAATGTGATATGGAAATATCTGCAGTGAGTAATTTTTTTTCACATAAACACAAACAAACGTTTTTGATAAGGATCCTTTAACCTTTCTTTTTTAAGAACTGTGACCAATATATGTTCTTAGCAGGAAACTTTACAGTGCTACAGACACGTTAGCAGCTGTGCTTTGAGCTAAATGCCAACATACTGATGTTAAGCAGGTATAATGTTTACCATGCTCACCCTCTTAGGCCGGGTTTCCACCAATTGTTCCCGGGTCTTTTAGCTGTTAGGTAAGGTTCCTGCAGCCCACTGTTGTCTGTGTTTCCACCGCGGTCTAAAGACCTGCAAAGATTAGACAAAGTAGTTCGCTGACGTATGAAAAAGCAACATGACATGTGATGAGGGTTGCTGGTGGTCGCAGCGTTAAACACACCGCAGCCTGCAGTTTAGTGTGCCCGCCTGTTTATTTGTGCTTTCGGACGTTAACGCCATGAAACAAGGCACCACCATGATGTCTCCCTCTTCTAGCGTTACCACTCGTCCTCCCAATATCTCTCTTTTTTTCTCTCTTTCTTTTTTTTTTAATGAGTCGGGAGGCAGACAGCAAATCTTGACTTTACTTTCAAGGTTATCAATGTCGTCCTAAAATGGTCCTAAATCGACACTAGAGTACTTCCTTGTTAATGAATGAAGCGGTACACGAGTTGAAGCAGCGGTTGTGTGTGTGTGTGTGTTTTATCAATCAGTGACGGTCATCCCCACAAACTCCACCCCAAAAGTTCCGGTACTTTCATAAAGTACTTCCGCCCCGACCAGGGCCTTTTGGAGGGGTAAAAAGTCTCCATAAAATGTACCCGAAACTTAATTTAGACCCTGGTCCCTGCAGTCAGAACGCAATGAGTTCCTCAAAAGGTTCTTAGTTTCGGGAGAGAGTTCCTGCAGTGGAAACGGGACTTTAGTTTAACGCATTAGGATGTTAACAATTGCTAAGTAGCACAAACAGCTTAAGTTAGTTTTGCAGGTATTTAGTGATAAACCAAAGTATTGGACAGATAGATATAAAAGTTTGACCTGGCGGTAATCCTAGACGAGAAGTCAGAGGATCACAAAAGTCATTAGGACTCATCCTCTGAGACCACAAATGTCCCGGCAATCCACTCAGTTGTTGAGAAATTTCATTTTGGACAAACCGCTTTTGTTTTTGCCTCAGTTTAAGTAAGCTTTGTGTAGTGTTTTAAAAATGTCCGCTGTGTACCAGTAATTTGTTATTATTGCATTATATATGTTATTTTCACTCCATACCATGTAATTATGGTCTCAAAAATTTGAATCTATGGACAAATTCCAGGATAAAGCTGTATATGTATTGTATGAATTGAAACATGCGGTGCTGTAAATAGTCAACCCGTCTGGTTTTCAGAGCAAGATGACCTCTGTGCCTGTGAGAGCAATCCAGCTGGCTATACCCATTTCTGAGGCTTATTCCCTGGAGTCGGTGGGCAAACATGGCTTCGGTAAGTGTCTGTATCTGTCAGTCTGCATCTGAATAACTGAAGTGATAAAAGTGTAAGATGCTGGAATTGTTTCTCTTGTTTTCTGCAGCGATGGAAATCGGACCTCAACCCAACGGCGTGCTCAGAGCTGACATCTTCAACGTGGCGAAAGAGGCAGTGGATCTCACAATAGAATGGCTTCAGAAATTTAATTCTGGTGAGAAACAACTTCTAGTATTTAAAGAGTTAGATCACCCAAAAAACAAAAGCACTTCTTTTTTCTCAGTTAAAGTTCAGGACTTGTGGTGACCAAGCTTTTGCTGGTCTGGTGACCTAGATTATCAAACAGTAAGCTCTGTTGAGTGTTTTATATCTTTTTATTCTCAAAGGCATTTTATTGATCTTTCCTTGCCTTGATTTGTTTGTATACTTCTTGTATACTTTGTTTGTATACGTCTTTGATTTAAATATGTATTTTTCTTTGCACTTTGTAACCCTGGTTTTGAGAAGTTTTCTATAAATATAGTGTTACTTATTTAATTACTTATCCTTAGTGATATCTAGCCATTTTTGGTTTTATTCACCCAGGTTTTGAGATATCTGCCTCTGAGATTTACAATAGAGTGTGCAGCACAAATCTAGGATGCAGGTATCTCTGAAATGATTTATGATTGTACTGAAGCTTTTAAATGACCTCAGTACCTCTGTAACTGTGAGCCTCCATGAGTACACCAGCATTACTACTTAATCTATTACTGCCCTTTGCCAACAGGAAGTACCTTTGAAGGAGGAGAAGTGGAAGTACACACTACGGTGAATTCTGTAGACTACCCAAGGGATCCTACTACCAAAGAGATCACTGCTGCCATTCACCCCCAGCTGCAGGTAGAGGACACGGACATCTGGGGAAAGATGCATACACACATAAACCATCACTTAAAGCGACTATGATCTATAATTTTGTCAAATTGTCAATCAATCAAATGACAATGTGAAAGGGGTCACTCGTATGTGGAGAATTACCTCAGAATCGGCAGCTTTATGGAGCTTTATATTTAGTTTGAGCTCATTGTTTTGCTGTTCGGCCCACAACTTTACTGTTCACTCGTAGTGGGGATTTCAGCCGCAGCAGGCAGCTGTTTTCAGCAACAAAGCTCTAAAATCCCACTGTTCATTACCTAAATACACAGCTGGCTGGTGAATACAGTGGAGCGTTGAGCAGCAATAGAGCCAGATATTTTCCTTTTGGTACAGCCAAAAAAAAACAGAGCCAAACTAGAGACCATCATGCGATGAGATCACACCAGCTGCAACAGCGCAATAGAGTGCAACAGGAATGAGTCCTGAAACCCAGAAATGAGTAAGCATTTTAGCACTTCTGGTTCCCTCATCTGGAAGTCAATGGGTTTTTAGTTAGATGCCTTAAATAATGTCTATGGTTAACGCAAGCTGAAGAGATTTTAACATTTTGTTCTAAAATATAAAACACGTCAGTAGGCCTATCTGTCCCACTGGGGAATTTTGAAGCCTTTATCTGTCTTAAAAAAGTCGGTTGCTGACAAGTGGCTAAATGAGACTACTAAAAGTCATCACGCCGATTCGTCCACCTTTACAGCCTCATTGTGTATACTCGCATTCATGCGACCGTGGTGTAGTTTATTTATAGCCTAACGTTAGCTTTTTACTTCTGGTGATTGCATTTACACCTCAAAAATCAGAAAAGTGGTGTTCGTTTATGAAGATTATCTTACGGAACAAAACGTGTAAGTATCGTAAACGTTGGTTTGCTACAGAGTTTATTTTCTGTAATAATGCAAAAGCCAATGGAAAAATCCCATTGGCTTTTTGTGGAGGCAACCAAGATCTCAACTACACACCTGTAACGTTCGTGACGCCAAATCGGGTCGAGGGCAAGAAGTGGGGGGGCCAATGACCTCTTCCCCACTTCCACTTCCTACCGCCCTACGTCCGGCGCTCTTGCTCAGACCACACCCATCTTCAAGCTCAACCTTTTATTTTGATCTCAACTACACACCTGTAAAGTTTCATGACTGCATGTTGCACAGTTGCGATGCTATCACGGTGACAAAAATCTGTCCACAGACATATAAAAACCTGGCAAAGTACTCAAAGCTTCTGTGGTAGTTTCCGCTACAGTAGGTGTCTCCAGGATGGCACACACACAGACTCACAAGGTGAAAACAATACCAGTCCCATGCTGTCGCAGCTGGTAAAGAGAGTTAATGCTAATGTTTCTCCATATCGGCTGGATGTGTAAATAATCAACTGTTTGCTGACAAGTTTGTTCTCTCTATCAACTTAAAAAGGTGATGATATGACAATGTTGTGCTAATAACTAGTTTCAGTTGCCCCCAAGTGGCCACAAAATCAGTTATTACAGGTTCAGCTCTCGGCAAGAAAGTGACCAAGCCTATTTCCCACAATGTCGAATATTCCTCTAAACAATGCTACATACACTAGTCCCATTTGCACAGTTAAATCTATATGCATGAATCCATAAAGCCCTGATTTGTGAAACTATGAGAGTAACAGTAAATGCCATATTTGTATTCAAAAGCTGCCCTGATGCCTGTCTAACCTGTGAGCGTTCTCTATCTTTCTCCAGGATAATGACTTCAAGCTTCTCCAATCAGGCGACCCAATATTCCTGTCATTTTCTGGGGAGATGGTGAAGCACGAGGGAGAAGACCTCTACCCTTTATTTGTAAATGAATGTGCCTACTATGAGAAGAAGATCGCTTTCCATTTAGCCAAGAAGCGCACACTGACTATTCCGTCTGTAAGTGTGAAGAAGGACTGATAGTAGAACTAAATTATAATCACAGACAAAAAGAAAGTGTACACTTCATGCATAATCATGTTTTTAATCATCTCAAATGAGCAAATGCAAAAACTTATGCAACGATGAATAAATATTCAATAGGTGCCGGACACAATGACACGATTAACTCCTGGCTATCAAATACAGCAGCTCTGCAACAGTACTACCTCTGTGAGGCTTAAAGAGGAGGCTTGTGTAATACCAGAGTTGTTTTTGTACTGAATGACATTGCACAGGTTCTAAAGTTATAATCCCCCACCCCGTTTATTAACTAGACTAAGAGATTGAAATTTTTTGCAGTGTGGCAATGATGCACAACACCATGTTTGAATAAATGGAAACATGGATCACTTTGAACTACTCGATGGTGTGTTTTGACCTTTTTTAAAGAGGATTTATTATGCTTTTCCCCTTTCCTTTGGCGTGTTATATAGTTTTTTGTGCATGTAAAAGGTCTGCAAAGTCACAAAGCCCAAAGTCCACGCCAAAGGGAGTTACTCTCCCTCACAGAAACGCTGCTTCTGAAATGCCTGAAAAGCCTCGCTTGAAGTCCCGCCTTTTCTTCAGTAACATGGTGATGTCACCAAGTAACACATTTGCAGGATACATGCCTAGCAGCACAGCCGCCATGAGAAAAATGAAGTGGTTTTATTTTAACATTAAAGCACGTAAACATTCTTCTCTTTACTGCCAACATGCTGATGTTTAGCAGCTTTAATATTCACCACGTTCACCAACTTAGTTTACCATGTTAGCATTTGCTAATTAACACTAAACACAAAGTACAGCTGAGGCTGATGGGAATTAGTTTTGTAGGTTTTTGGTCATAAAGCAAAGTATTGCATTATTATCCCAGGGGCCACGGCTAAAAACAGCAACAGCAAAGCATCTCTGTATATAGTTACACTGTAAGAATTGATGATGGCGTTTTACACCAGATCACACAAAAACAATAAGTCCGAAGTCAGCAAATGTCAAATTTATCAATACAGAAACAGTTACATTGCGCTTCAGAATACATAAAAACATTTACAAAAGCCAGAGTGTACACACATCAGACGAATAACAAAACATTGTGACACAAAAACATCACAATTTGTATACTAAGAAATTAGATATTTTGGACACAAAAAAAGTAACAAATTCATTAACTTTCCACACAAATGTTAAGTGTAAAGACAGACTCAAGGAGGATTTTCACTTGCAAATGAAGATTTTGCAAGTTCAATTGTTATTCAAAATACCTCTTTGACTCTGGAGTATCACCAGCAAACATTTAAAAGGCTTTAAATTGATGCCAAACCGATATCTGGCTGTCAAACCAGTCAGTCGAGCAACAACTGAGCTCTAAAAAGGAACAGAGAACTGACCGCAACCACGATTAGAAAAACGCTTTAAGTAGCTTAACAAATGTAAAGTGGCAGTAGTATAATTTGGGGCTGAAACATTAGAATTTAAATGTTACAAAGAGGTCACAGGTTTGCTCGAGTGGCAAATTTAACATTCAAATTAACCACATTGATAAATATTAGATCTATAAACACAGGTGACGATGAGAGATGAGTGGTTTCATTTTTAGTGAGTGACATTAAGTCAACACACACACACACACCACAGACCTGAAATCAACAATTACCACAGATGACAGAAATGTCAGCTTAAAAGGCATGCACAGCAAAGGCTTGATATTTAAGATTAAGCAAAAAAAATAAAACCACACAAAAAAACATAAAAAAAAATAGGCTTGTGTAATATTTTTTTTCATGCACTAACAGAGAAAGCTACCCTGGCTTAGATAACGGCAGGTCTGAAAGAAATTGGTGTGCAAGTTTATAATCTATAACTGATTTAAGGGCAATGTGGTGAGCAGCTTTAGAAGCAATGGCAACTGAAAAAGAAGGCATTTCAGAACGACACAGGTAACGCCAGCAATAACAAAATGATCCACGATATCTGGGTGTTAAAATACACTAAAGAACATGCTTTGGGTAAGTTAGAGATGCTAAAAAACAAAGGTGAAATAACACAACTCAAAGCTATTAAACCCCTAATTATGAGCACTTATGATGATTAGCTGCAAACTGGTTTAATGTAATCCTGTCTGGATCTGTGATGTCATGTTTTATCTATTCAAAGGTTGTTACAGAAGAAGTGAAAAGTTACAACCAGTACAGTCTTTTCTTAACCAGAAATTTTTTTTTTTTTTTTTTTTTTTTTTTTTTTAGAAAGTCCTCAGACCGGTAGGCTGATTGAAGGTAAGTAGTTGAGGTAGTCTCTCTTTAGGCTACCCTGTAAGCAGTCATGCGGGTGTAGTTTCTGCGGTGACTCCTGGCCGCCCACAGGAACAAAGCAGCTGCCATCATCTGCAGAGGGAAGGAGATGAGGGCGAGGTAGAGGGACCAGCCCAACGAGCCCTCCACCCCTTCTGGTGGTCGGGAGTACTGTTCGAGCAAATCCACCCCGGCCAGGAAACAGCAGACGGTGCCCAGAGTGCACAGACCTGATGAGTGGAGGAGAGAGAGATGATGAACACCACAAAACGGATAAATTTGAAGCACCGCGTTGTGTTTGTGGAGGTGTGAAGGCAGTAGGATGAGAGAAACAGAGGCCCTGTTCAGACCTGGTATTAACATGCGTCCTCAGTGATCACAAGTGGACAGCTCTAAGTACAGGTGTAAACGCACTCAAGACGCATTAAAGACGCACTGAGATCCTGCAGAGACGTCCTGACCTACACATCATATCAAAAATCACCAAAATTAATAACAACACAGGAGTCAGGATGTGTCTGACTAAGCTCACCAGGTGCCGAGGATTGATCACATTAATTAATCAACGCAAAAGGAAACCTTCTGAGGTTTATAAGTGTGGTAAAGTGAAAGCTAACGGTTCAATCCGGTGGAGATGTAGGAGGAAAAACTCACCTTACAAGAAGAAGGCCACAAGCAGCACCACCAGGCTGATGTTAGTTTGAGAATCACCAGCTGAACACGTGTTAGGCACAAAAGGCGCTGGCGGCTTGCGACGTGTACAAATACCCACGAAAAATGGTTCCTATATAAGCTCACACGCCAGCGTCATCATGGCCAGTGAGTCCATTGTAAGTTTAAGTAGCTCTGCCTTTGTCTGCTCCTCCAAAACATACTGAGGCAAAATCACCATGTAAAAAAGGTGAACGACAGGAGGCTCTTACTGCAGTACTTGCCGCCACCCTGCCCCTTGATTTCTGTTTCCTTGTTTACATAATTGTCAAGATGGTGTTGGGCAGTAAACTTAAATCCAAATGTCCCTTCAGAACATAGCAGATAGCATTTTTTCTGCTTTGTTTTTTTTCCTTCCTGTGGTCCAAGGCAGGAATTGGGGAATGTACATGCATTTCTCTCACCTGCGAGTAGATGGAGCACTCCCACGCCCAAGGTGGGGGTGAAGCTGCGGCACAGGCAGGCACAGACCCCGACAAGGCCGCCGAGGAACACCAAAGCCAGAGAGACCAGGGGCAGGAGAAACTGGCACCTCCACAAGTCTGCACAAGAGAACATCAATGAAAAAACACTTAGAAAACCTAATATTACAATACATCTAATGTTCAAAGATGTCAGGCGCCTGTTTAGACAATAAAGAGACTGAAACAGAACAAGATGGTCACAATTCTAAAGTTTTTCAAGACCGTAGTATCCGTAGTAGCTCTGACGTCAATGGTTCTGCTATCGGTATTAAAGAAATTAAGAAAACTGATTTCCTATTTATTTAGCCTACATAAACGTTATCTTGCACCTTTGTTTTCACAAACTCTGTTTCTAATTTGTAATGAGACTAAAACATTCGTCAATGAGGCATTTTCCAATCCGTCGTCTGTGTGCGTCTCTCTCTCAAGAGACCGGAGACCCTGCTCTTAGCGACGATGGCTGAGAGAACATAACAGTCGAAAGTCGAGTCAATGCAGACGACGCTCGATGCCAAAAGTTCAGCAAGTCTTTAGCTTGTAAGGGCGGAAACACAAGCAATCTGTCATCATCACATTATAGTTTATTATAGTGATTTGTTCAAAACATGACCGTTTCTTATACTATAAATAATTATTATACTATATCACATTATCAGTGATTTGTTCAAAACAATGCCGTTGCAGTTGCTACTCTAATGTTAATTTATATACAGTATATATCACAAAATAAAGCAATGTTAATTATGTTATTAATTTAATTTTTGCTCTTAAAAAAACAACCAAAAGAACCGTTAAGAGTACCGTTGAAGTGTCGGATCGATAAGCAGTATCAGTAAGAGTAGTAGTACTGTCAAAATCTTAACGATACCCATCCCTTGTCCCATGCAATTGTTACTGCTGGTAAATCAAGATTTTAAATATTCCATATGTAAAATAGTCCACTGTAACCACTAACACAAATAAATGGACACTGTCACAAAAAGTTCACAAGATGTGGTAGTGGCCTTCAAGTCTGGTGAAACTGGGTTAAAATGGAAGCAGGGTAAACAGAAAACTTAAACACAACCTTGTGTGTACAGACAAAGGGGAAACAGGTTAGACTCACATGTTCTCAGCAGATCTTCTTCGCTGTTATTCTTTCCAGTGTATTTGTACTTTGGACTAAACTGCTGAGGAAGAGTGAAGCTCACACACTGCGTCTCCATCTTCGGATCTAAAAGTCAGAGAGCACAAATTCAACTGAGCCGTCATCATTTACCAACACGCAGCGTGTGATGTAGGGGTAGGCAGTTCATTAATACTGAGATATACTGAGGGCTGCACAATTAATAAAATATTAAATCGCAATCACAATTTTGGCTTCCCACAATTAAATGAGCATGATTGACTGCGATATTGACATTTAAATTTGCTGTACGAGAGACCTACAGCGACAGCCCGCGAGAAACTTTCCTGAATGTTGCGGCTGCTGTCCAGAGCAGAAGAGTAATATACTGTATATTACTTGTTTTAACAGAGAGCAGACAAATAAAAGGAAAATGCACTGAATTCAGGTGAAGAAAAGCCGTATTTTAAGTCTCATTTTGATGCAGAAATTTGTTAATTAGCAGGACAAAATGAAAGCACAACGTGAAAGTGAAAGCAGTGCTCTGTTGATTTAAATTTTGGGCAAAAAGTTTGGTACAATCTAATGTAATGTAGCACAGAATGGAAGTGAAAGCAGTGCTTTGTTTATTTGAATATGAAAGTGAAAATACAAATATGTTGTCCCTAAAATCGATGAATAACCATGATAAATAATCGTGATCTCAATATTGATTATTGTGATTATCATTTTGGTCATAATCGTGCAGCCCTAGTAGCTATCCCTTTTATTGTCCGTGGTTGCATTGCAGGTAATGATGCACAAGGACTTTATGACAATATTGGACTCACAGGCTGGGAGGCACCAATTCAACTTTTCCTTTTAACTTTCACCCTCAAATAGCTTTTAAAGCTTGACCCCAAAAATGTCTGTACTGTTTTAAATTATCGTATTCTATATCTGCTTGATCTGATGTTTCACTGAAGCTCAAGCCACCATTCCTTATTTCTTCCATATATTATTAAATAAAAATATTCTTGACGTCTAATCGTATTCACCTGTAATGCAGCCAGACATATTTCAGTGTCAAAGTTTGTGATCTTTACTACAATTTAAAATACATCACTGCAGGCATAAGGGTCAGTGGATCTTTTGGTCATTTGATTTTCCTTTCACAAACAGATACTGGAAAACAAAAAATAAGTGGTTATCTGATTTTCATTTTAAAATACAAAAATCAATATTGAAATACAAGACGTTTTTCTTTATCGGGGTCGAAAAGGGATGAACTAAACTTAAAAAACAGGTTGATTTTCATTTTCTATTTCTAAAAACAAAATAAAATCACTATAAGACAGAAACGAAAAAATGACCGGAGCGCGTATGAGTACGGTGCTGTGTCTGAGAGAGAGAGAGAGAAAAAGAAGCACGGTGCTGCAGTGTAACCGAAGGTGATGGACATGGATCAGTACGTAGTTCTTTGAAACAATAAAAGAGTTTGTCTCAGGGAAGAAGACATGATGACTGCAGAAAAACTATTAGTTTTGTAAATGGCAACTTCCGGTCAACCTGTTTTTTAAGTTTAGTTCATCCCTTTTTGACCCCGATAAAGAAAAACGTCTTGTATTTCGATATTGATTTTTGTAATTTAAAACAAAAATCAAATTACCCAATCATTTTTTTGTTTTTTAATATCCTTTTGTGAAAGGAAAATCAAATGAGGAAAAGATACACTGTCCCATAAGCTTGTCTGCATTACATGAATTTATAATGGTAGATCTACCTAATAGTGTGCATTGTGAAAGCTGCAGAGCTGTAATGTTTTGATCAGGAGGAGGTCATACCTGGCTCTTTGAACCAGTAAGACTGGCCGGGCACCAGTATGCACCTCCACCACAGTCCCAGGGTGCCGTTCAGCCGGAACATGGTGTCGCTGTAAGTCTTCCCATCAAACTCTCCATTGATGAACTCCTCTCTGAGCTCGGAGGTGTTGTTCCCCTCACATTTGACTGGCGGGCAGCTGTACTGGTACCAGTGCTGAGTTCCCACAGCCACAGAGAGGTAGACTGTGGCCAGCAGGCTCAGCACTGAGCCGATGACCAGAGCTGTGGCATAGCGATTGTCTACCATGGTCTAGAGATGAAGATTTAAATAATTGTAATTAATATTGTGTGTTTTATATTTTTATGATGTCCTTGTTTTTATGATCATTTTATCTGTGTAAAGTGTCTTTGAGGATCCAGAAAAGTGCTATATAAATAAAATGTATTATTATTATTATTATTATTAAATATTATTACTATTATTATTAAGATTTTGAGTGTTTATGAGGAGAAACTTGCTCTCTGATGATAAAAAAAATATACAAATGCAGTTTGGCTTTCACAGTGTGATGGTTAAAAATTATACTTCCGCTTGGTGTTTAGGCACCACGGCATGTCTGGTAACTATTGTCAGGTAGTATGACATATCACAACATGATACTCTTATTTAATCATATTGATAATGTGCTGCATTTTGAGTGTTTGTCCCACCAAAACACTGAGCTGAGGCGTTCACAACCTGCAGAAGAAAGAAGCAAAGATACACA
Source organism: Sebastiscus tertius (assembly GCA_916701665.1). Lineage (NCBI taxonomy): Eukaryota > Metazoa > Chordata > Actinopteri > Perciformes > Sebastidae > Sebastiscus > Sebastiscus tertius. The sequence goes on along the minus strand of CAKAOH010026951.1, from coordinate 9,217 downwards.
CATGTTAATGTTCAGCTAAAGTGTTACATCCTGTGTTACATCCTGTGTTACATGTGTTACATCCTGTGTTACATCCTGTGTTACATCCTGTGTTACATCCTGTTTAACGTTACCTAGCAGGTAAACAACAACAGTAAGGTGTTAGCTTAAACCATAATTATATTTCTGGTGCCTCATAAAAAGCCTACTGAGGACAAAATCTATTAACAATGAAAACCTTGTTCACTAAAGCTATTTTGAATACAATACTGGGAAATTATTTTTTTTTTTTTTAATATCAGCATGTTTCTGAAATTGATGTAACTGCAATGTGAATTAAATCCTGTATTACATCATGTTTACTGTTACCTAGCAGGTAAGCAACAACAGTAATCAATCAATCAAAATGTATTTGTATAGCCCTTTACAATAACCAAAAGGTTGAGGTACTTGTACTTCACTTGAGTCTTTTCTTTTCATGCCACTTTCTACTTCACTACATCTTAGAGGCAAATTGTACTTTTTACTCCACTTCATTTATCTGACATCTTTAGTTACTTTACAAATTAAGATTTTTTTTGCAGACAAACACATAAAGAATTTATAAAATGTCATGTTTTCAATCAATCAATCAACATTTATTTGTATAGCCCTTTACAATAACCAAAAGGTACCCAAAGT
>CAKAOH010026949.1:0-59848 GCA_916701665.1 Sebastiscus tertius | reverse complement strand
AATGTAATCGCTTGGGGCAACCTAGTATTGTCAGGTTGTGTCCACTAAAAGTGTGTGTTTTTGCCACTGACAGGTACAGATTGTGATTATTAAGTATTATTGTTAAGTGTCTGACAACATTATGGAAAGGACCCTACAGAGAAACCTTTTTCTTACCTTTCACCTTCTGTTTGTTATTGTGTCAGGTGACTTGTTGTCGGAAGACGGTGGAAACGTGATTGAGAGTTGGAGACAGGAGTGCCACAGGACACTGGTGTTGTTAGACTTTGTTATTTTGGACTACAGAAAGCGTATCTTAGTGTTATCTAAAATATTTTCAATGAATATTTAGCTGATTTCGACAATGTGGATGTGACTTGAGATTTCACAACAAGACTTCTCTGAGCAAGACACACAATAACAAACAGACCGGATCAAGCGAAAGGTAAGGTAATATGTGTGTAAATATTGATTAAAGTAGCTTTAAGTTTCCTCCAAGTCAAATATTACTGTTATCTTTGAAATTCAATGGTGGTTCAAAGTAGGGATGCACCGATACCGATGCCAGTATTGGGTATCGGGTATCCGGTCCGATACTGTGCTCATGTACTCGTACTCACAAAACGGCTCCGATACAACGGCATAATACCACTTTACGGCAGCGTGACGTTAACCTCTCGTCACCATCTTTCGGGTCCTATCACAGGCGCTCACGCTCCACCTCCCCGACGGTGCGGGTGAGACGGGCCGGTGGTGCGCCTGATCCCGCGGGGCCGGGATCCCACCTTGGCCGGCGCACTCACTTTCATTGCACCACGGGGTTTTGTTTGCACCCTCTGACTCGCGCGTGCGTTAGACTCCTTGGTCCGTGTTTCAAGACGGGTCGGGTGGGTTGCAGACATCGCCGCAGACAACTGGCGCCTTTTACGTGGGCGAGCACTTTGGCCACGGCCCTAGAGCCGGTCGCGGCACACCGCCTCGTATCTGTTACTCCCCAGCCTGCCGTGTGTCGCTCACACCCTCCAGCTGGCTGTTAACGAGGGTCTTTTGGCACAGAGAAGTACTTGTATCGTTACTCGGTATCGGCGAGTACCCAAATGTAAGTACTTGTACTTGTACTCGGTCTTGGCATCGGTAGATCCCTAGTTTAAAGTGATGATGGTTTCTAGCAGGGCACTGTAGCTCGCCAGAAAGTTACAACCTTCATGAAATCTGTAGATGACCCTTAACTCTGTAGACAGATGGATGTGGTGAAATACCCGTCACAATGCCAGCATATCTCTCTCTGTGGGTTTACATTGCTCCATCACTCTTCGTCGCGGTGAAGATGACGAATGAATGATGAATAGAGCATTACCAATGTGCTTTTGCTATTTCTTTAGCCTTTATCCCGCCCCAGTCAGCACATAATCTCTCATCTCAGTTTCTATTTATTCTCTACCCAACTGCTTCACCCTTGTCTCTATCTCTCGCCCATATTTCACAACTCCCCCTGGAGTCTGTAGAAGAATGTGATGTATAATTAGAAATCATTTCAAAGGAATTTTCTGGGATTTCTCTGTGGACCGTCCAGCTCAGTCTCACTGCTCCGCCGCCTAAGTGTCGAGATATACTCCATCAGCTCTAAATACCACTCTAAAACATGTACAATATTCCTTCAGATTCAAAGAGGAGTAGACACAGTGTCCTCCTCATAGTTTCTGGTTTAAAAGAAAATATAAAAAATGTCAGGTGCTATTCAAAAAAAGCCTTTTAAAAAGATGGACATGGATAGCAGGCAAAGGCTTTGGCAATGGTTTGAGCTATTCTGATGAGATAAGAAGAAGGTGTATGCTGTAAATATACAGCATATTGAAATACAAAAAAATAGCAAATGCTGTGCTCCCAGTGTGCAACCGGAGTTTACACTTTCTAGACTTAAGACTTACACTTTTCTAGACAAGAATGTGCTGAAAATATCTGGATCTTTAGCTGCTAAATGCTCCGCTGGGTTCACAAGCTCTCCAATCTCTAATTTTGCCTTTCTGCTATTTGTTGCAAGGCAGGCAGCAAACAGAGTTTTTCCACAAAAAGCAGCTGCTCGCTTTTGAGATTTCTAAAAAAATATGTTTCAGCACTTCAGTGTGTATAGCATTTTGGGGTTTTTTTAGCAAAAAGAACAACTTCCCTGATTTTCCTAAATTGTGCATAAATGTCTAAATGTATGCCCTAGGCTTGGGCAGCATACAGTATACCAGGGCATGTAGAAATCCCAACGGTATGATACCGTCATAAATATAGACGCTCTCTTTTCTATGCTACTGTATTGATGTGATGTATTGTAGTGAACAGCACGCACCGCCAGAGGTCGATCTCTTTTGGTGTAACAGGCAGCAGAGCTCAGAAAGATGGTGACAGAGTGTTTTGGGTTTAGACTTCTTTAAACTACAAAAGCAGTTTATAGCCATTTATTCAACTGGCAGTCTGCCACCACCACCACCCGCATATCATCTTCGTAGCCACTAACGTAGTGTCTCATAGGCCGTGCCCCATTTACTGCTGAGCCGAGGCCAGCAACATTAAGGAGAGTGAATTTCATTAGAGGTTGGAGGGCAAAGAGGTTTTGTTCACTATAAAGTTCAAGTGTTTTTTGGAGTGACAAGACGAGACGGGTTTTCGCCAGCCAGTGCATTGCAAGCTCGGCGGCCCGTAACTTTAGTGAGTGTGTTGTCAAGAGAGACAGAGTGTGACGTTATCAGTAACGGTAGAGCTGTGGATGTAGCAGTGCAGTGTGTGTACAGTTTTAAATATTTCTCGGTGAATAAATTCTCCAACTCTTGTGGCCTGCTAGCCACCTGCCGATTAAAGTGAAGGGGAGTAAGCCGCTCCTTCGAGTTTTGCTCAGCAAGCCGGGGCCTTGTGTAATTATGTCTGGAAAGACACCTTGTACCTTGTCTTCAAAGTGTATTTCTGAATTTTTGCACACAAAAAGTTTAATTTCCTGAGTAGTTAGGTCACAAATACCAACACAGTCCTATTTGTTCATTTGTCGTAGTCCTCGAGAGGTCCTGGACATTATTCGCTTATTTGCGTGCTTCCATTTCTGCATGTTAGGACTGATGTTAGACTAGTACAGACTAGTACAGACCTACCTCTTCTTCCATGTCTTTCTTAAAAGTTCTCTCTTTGATATCCAGAGCATTAATATAGCATCAAACAACTATTGGCTGTGTAAAGATATAGAGGAGTAATGTCTACCTGAGCAGAGAATGAAGTCTCTCTCCCTCTGTGTGTGTTGTAATTCCAGTTTCTCCATGCTTTGTTTACATAGCCGGACTGGCAGTGCGTGCCTTTTTGTGCACGCGGTGTTCCCCCTCAGGCAAAAACTGTTAGCTCTGTTGGTACTGTTTCCATTGTTTTCACTGTTAGCACCGTTAGCTGCGAGCCGCCGGCTCAGGCATCACCCTGTTGAGAGCCGTGTGGAGGCACTACATATACTCTGTCTGAATTTCACATTTAGCACCTTTAAGAGTCCACTTTTTTCAGCTAATACCACTGTCACATTAACAATGCTGTCTGTATAGAGGGCAGAATAAAAGTGTCCTCAGAGCATCCAAAATGAGCCAGGTCTCTGTCATGATGACGAGTTTTAGATTGGTCCATTTCTTTTGGATAATCCCAAAACAAATGTTTTTTTTTGTCATCTTAACATCTGTCACAGGACTGAAACACTGATAAAACCTAATCCAAGTTAATGAAACCTGATAGTACCTTTCCCTCCCTTCTGTTATTCTTCCCGTATCCATCTCTCCCATTCTATCCTCCCATCCCTTCTGACCTCACTTCTGTCAGAAAAATGTGTTGTAATAAAAAAACAAAAAAAGTGGGAAATGTTCTGTTTCATTTATAGTAAACCTATCTGGACATTTTATTTATAGAAAGTAGAGATATATATTCCTTGCTGTAGCCTACTCTTCCATGAATGCACCAAATTTGCCAATATGTGTTCCATTTATATGCATATTTTTCTACCGTCTGTCTGATTCAGTCCTCTGGGACTCATTTTGGCCGACCCGTTTTAATGCAGGGCTTTTTTTGACTCACGATGCTCTTTGAACTAGAAGTATATGAGAGCTCATTCAGAGTGTTTTGACGTCTAAGGGTTAACCTGTTGGTGTTGGACACTCCAAAGACTGACCTGCAGACCTCACCAGTTGACACTGTTATAGGCTGTGTGGGTCTGAATGGGAGGGGGTTGAATGGTAGCGTGAATGGGAGTGAATTGAAGGTGAAAGAGGGTCAATGAGGACAGAATGCATAATGAAGTGAGAGGCCAAGACACAGTATTTCTACTAAAAAACATGCAGCCTAGCAATTTGTTCTACTGAAGACATGACGCACTAGCCAGCGCTGTGGATCCCTCACCTTGAGGTTATATATATTTACATAAATATATTTTTTATCTAAACTCCTTCATGGTGACCCTCACAGGTAGTCATAAAATTGAAGAATGATGTATATGCTACAAATTTCTTATGTTATATGTCATGTGTCCACATGATTATATACATGCTGTTTCAGAAAAAAAAAAACTCTTGATACAATTACAAATGATGACATCAATTTGTTGTGTCGGTTATGTCTTGGCCACTGACGAAATGTAGGCAAAACTCTACCCACCACCACTACAACCACAATAACATAACTGTGTGTGTGATTTACAATTAAGTTGAACATTTTAGCTACTTGCCTTCATTTGGAAAGTCTAGCTGGCAGCCTGTAATTATGATGGATGAAACTCACATGTTGTTGATGCAAGGATTTAATGAGGATGGCTTTACTCAATCCCATTATTTTGTCTGTTAAAATGATTTTCGTAACATCAGTGGATGACATTGCTCTTACAGTTTTATGGAGTTAAAGCAGTTGGATGTGCTCTAGTGCAGCTATTCTCAACCGGTGGGTTCTGGCACCCTGGATTTGAGGAAGGTGAGCTAATAACAAGCTAGAGATTGTGCTCAATAGAATAATTCCATTGGTTCCAAAAGGAGTTCCAAAACCTTTGGTCCCTTTTGCCTTGTTTACTAATACAATGCTTTTCTGAATGAGCTTGTATCTACAACAGAATATAATAAAGTGTTAAATAATAATAATAAATAATAAATCAGCCTGTCATACTATTACCTAGTGTATTTAGGTTCAACATGGTCCTCACTCCTCAGGCCTAACAAATGCTAACAAAATCCTACATGCCAACAGCACAATGAATTGGGACTTATTTCTTTCATGTAGCACGAGCCGAGTTCACCGTTTCAGCACCACAACAAACATTTAAACATCAGGGATGAAGTACACTGACCTCGTCCTCAATTAAGCCATAATGATAGCCAACTGATTATGATTTTGAACATGTAAATTGAATTCTGAGCATCACACACCTTAGTTACAGCAATGCTGACATCAACATTTTAACAAGTCCGTCTTCATAAAGGCTAATCTGAGCGACTGTTCAAGCCAACCTGCGCCTATTCCATGTTTTTATTTAGAAAAAATGAACATGTCCACATGGTCGGGATAAAGACGGGCGCGCAGTCTGTTTACAATATGTCCTGCCGTGGAAAAAAACCCTCTCTAAACGCACAGATGTTGCGGGCACGCTCAAGTATGCCCTTGCTAATTTTGCCATTAGGGAATATTTGTTTTCGTTGGTTTTCCACCATTCCATAGGATCCATTTGGAGGGTTAGGGGCACCTATCATGGCAGTACTGGTTAAGCTCTCTAGCTATGTCCGTTGTTTCCAAGTTGTAATCCTCACCAAACAGGGCTGCGATGGCAGAGACAGCATCTTTTCGTATTTTTTTGGCCGACAGCTCAGTTTTGTTTGATTCAACTGCAACTATTTCTTCCATGCGGTCTGAGCTGCTCGTGAGGAGATGGGATACATTTGCCTGAACAGCCAGTTTAACTTTAACAGTTGTGAACCTCAGGTGTTTGTGTCTCGGATCCAGGAAGGATGCGATGTATGCAACCATGTGAGCGCTGCTGACTTCTGCAGGTACAAGTCGCCGCTCCAGTGAAACGGACACGGTGCGCTTGAATGGAGACACTTTGGATGACTCTCCCTGTGTTTCTTTGAGGGGTTTTGACAGAAGAGTTGCTGTAACCGGTTAAACCATGGATATGGACACTCCAGATTCTCTACACAAGGCAGTATAGTAACACATTTCAGTGACTGAAGCACAGGTATGAGCTCCTCCACAACAGTCCAGCTATCATCAGTCAATTCGAGGGTCTGTGCATCTGACAGTTTGGTGAACCTTGTCTGACAGATATTGCCCACCATTGCTCAAGTAGTCAATGGAACATGTCGTGAATAGAATTCCACCTTGTTCGGCAATACTGCACTAATTTGTGCTCAGGCAAGCTCTGAAGTTGTTGCTTTTGTTTCAACGCTTGTGTTGTGCTGTGATGGAAATGAGAAACCAGGCGACTGGCAGCGGTTGAAGCTTGAATCCGTCATTTATTGCAAGTTGGAGAGTATGTGCAAAAGACGGCTGAGAGTCCCATTCCAGATACATTCAAACTGAAAAAAAGCTATCATCTTTGAGATGAGGGCCGTCTGTTAACATCAAACTTGCTTTGTTTGGTAACAAAGCTAGTCATGGATTGTTGATTTGTCGCTGGGCCAGGTCCCCGCCTTCCGCTGGTGCTTCGCTCTTGAATGACTGTGCATAGTCGTTGTCAACCTATGATATGCTAGCTTTGCCTGGCAGAGTTTGCACTGGACCTCATTTTCGCTTATTTCGTTGAAGTAGTTCCACACAGAACTTTTCGACAGCTGTATTAGTCTCTGCATGTTGTTTGTAGCACCAGTAGCATCCAAGTGACAGTGCTGTAGCTAATGTTATACTGCCCTCATGCAGGAAAAAGCAGAACTGAATGTGCCACACACGTTTTACTGGTGCTGGCAAAAACAAAGGAATCTATACAGTATATAGGCCTAAATATATTAACCCAAAGACACCGTGACTTTACTGTCTTTCAGAGGCTCTAGAAGGTTAAGTGTTTTTTAGAGTGAAGCTACAGGTATCATATGAAACTAGAAAACCTAAGGAATCCATTGGTACCAACCATGTCATGCTACTGTCATGTCTGGAAGGAGGCTATATAACGCTCCAAAGTTGGGCTAAATTTTAGTGAGGAAAAACTGGCAAGGCCATTTTCAAAGGGGTACCTTGACCTCTGACCTCAAGATATGTGGATGAAATGGGATCTATGGGTACCCACAAGTCTCCCCTTTACAGACATGCCCATGTTATGATAATTACATGCAGTTTGGGGCAAAAAACACGTAGTTTATTTCATCCAGTATAAATGTGTTATTTTCGCCTGTTCTAAAATGATGTGTTTGAATATCTCTGCATACTGGGGTCCCTAAACAGTCTTGGAATTACATAAATTGGGTATCACTGTAAAGCTGAGACTCTTGTGGATCCAATGAGCCCAACTGTATTCATGTGTGATGATGTTAGTCCCCATAGGAGACATTTCATTGTAGTGAGACCATTTTTTGAAATTTGACCTCACTGTATGAAATGACCTGTGGTGACCTCTAGGATAATCACAACCTCATGAAACTTTACAGCCACAAACTAGAGACCTAGAGCATTCAGAGGATAGATGGCTTTCCCAGCTAGACTGGCAATAAGGGGGTTTCTGAGCAGTTTACAGAAGTGCTCGCCATCTAATCACTGAAAAATGCAATTCCTGCAGAAATCTCAAAATGTCAAAAGTTTTTGATCCCAAATCACAGCATGGCTTTTTCTATGGTGTTCCTCAAGGTCTTGGTGTCTTAATGTGGTATTTTGGAGGGATTATTGATAATTTTCATCAATTCTCGTGTGGTTAAAAAAATTGGTATCAACCCAAAAATTGCTGCAACAAGTTATGAGACATAATAGAGCATAGGGATGGCCATCATATACTTTGATCACAATGTTCTAAACCCTGATACACTTTCATAATGTATTTTAATTAATTCAATAATTTGTGTTTATTTCTGATTCATGATTAGAACAACTTGACACACAGTGCTGAGCTGCATCTCAAATTATTCTTCAGGTTCTCAGCTTTCAGATGATGTACACCACTTCTATGTGACATCTATTGCTGACCTGCTATCTCCTGCTAAGGCCTCCTGTATCCCCCTAAAAAAGACAAAAACAGGTCTATTTTGGGTCTCAGAAGGTTAAGAAATAACCTTTTTCATTTTTTTTTATCATTTAATGACAAGTCAAATATTCGTTACCCATCCCTAATTTCAATTGGGGCGTTGATTATCAGACGTGACAGGTGTGTAGTCACCAATATTGATCATCTTTTATCGAAACATGATAAGCACTAATGACACTCCTGGACCGAGGAAATGAAGAAAAAAGGCAAAGGAAACCTTGCCCATCAGTGAGATCTGGTGTATGACTGACAGGTAGATGCAGCTCTCTAATTTAAAAACCAAATGCTTCTCAAATGAAAATGGTGGTGAATGGAACTGCAAGTCGCTAAACTAAAAGCCCTTCCCAATTGAAATGTCCACAGAAAGAGTTGTATTCACAATATGTCAACTTAAATGATGCAGTGACACTTTATTTTAAAACTAAACACATTTAATTGATGAGTAACAGTTTTGTATTAAAAGTTAAATTGTATTTAATTCCCATGAAATTATATTTTATTTAAAAAGTACATATATTTGATTACTATTATATTTCAATACAATCCATCCCTCATATCAAACTGCACATTGGTCTCTGACATATTACAGAAATTTAAAAAAGTATAAAATATTTTTTTCTATTTCTGTAAGGAGTTGCAGATGTCTCTCTCTTTCTCTCTCTGTGTAGGTGTGTGTGTGTGTGTGTGTGTGTGTGTGTGTGTGTGTGTGTGTGTGTGTGAGTGCATATGAACAGCTGGTTTAACACTCAGATTCTGCAACAAGAAAATGGCTTTGAATCAATAGGCAGTTCATATTATAATTGTAATTAAAACTGACAGCGTTGCCATGGCGTGTGTGTGTGTGTGTGTGTGTGTGTGTGTGTGCGTGTGTGTGTGAGTATCCACTGCACTGTAAGCCCATACCACTTTGCTTAAACCGGCATGTGTGTGTGTGCAGGCACATGTGTGAACATTTGTTTCAAATATTTTCATTCAGCTCACCATTGTGTCAATGCTCATTTTCATTTACACAAATATGAAACGGATCATATAAAATACACAGTATTACATTTGGAGAGCAGTATCAAAGAAAAGCAAACCAAAGGAAAATGAAAAATAATAATATAATTAATAAAATAATTATTTAACTATAGCAAGTTTTGTCTTTAAGCTTTTTGGGCATTATCTATAGTAATAATAATTATGGTTCAAAATGATGTGAAATTGCTTCGTTTTAAGTTAAAAACCTTCAAACTTTGTTGGGGAGGAACCCGAAACCCAAAATCTATCTATAATATTTGTATTCACTGTAAGAATGCAGAATGTAATAATGATGCTGATACACACGCCAACATCTGAATAAGGGGATTACTGACACTTATTATTTTTCCACTTCAAGCACTGAATGAAGTGAAACGAAATGCCAAGTAGAGCTGCTCAGTCATGGCAAAAATCCTAATCCCGATTATTTTGGTGAATATTGAGATCATGGTTATTTAAAACAATTATTCATTGACTTGGGAGACATTGCAATGCATTTAGAAAGAACATTTTGTACATTTAAAAGTTAAATGCATCAATCTGGTGCACTTTGAGAGCAAAATTAAGAAGCTTGAACTATGAAAAGTCACACCCACAAAGCATGGTAAAGGAAACCGGTTGCTGGGTGGGTTGCTGACATTGCCACAGAGGACATAGCCCCTGGTAGGGATGCACCGATCCAACTTTTTCAGTCTCGATACCGATAGCGATACCCGGGCTTTGGGTTTTGGCCGATACCGAGTACCGCTCTGATACCAGTGTTTAATTAACCAGCTGTATGCCTCACTGTGTGGAAGAAACTGGGATCGTTCTTTTATGTGTAAGGCAACATCAGGCTGGACTCAAACATTGCTTTTCTAACTTTGTTAAACAAATTGTGACCAATAAATACATAGATATAAATGTATTTAATTGTTTATTATTAAAATAATAAATCATAAACCAGCAACTTGGCAAAAAAATCTGAAAAATTAACAGGAATTGCAATTCAAGTGTAAACCTTTTTAATGCAGCAACAAATTGGTCAAAACGGTGCAAAAGCTCATGGTTGAGCCGCGGGCCACCTTCTGCCTGGGAAAGGGGCACGCTTGATTTATAGTATAATACAGAAGCATCATTGTGAAACAGAATGTGGCACAATAAACGTTTTATCCCGATTCTCTTGTTTTCGTAACCAAAATCGTAATTGAAAATAACATTTGATTAATCATCCAGCCCTAGCACACCAGGAAAACCAAAACAATATACTGACAGTTAAGTTACTTGTTAAATCTTAGTCCAGATGAATGTCTATGGCATCATTAAGAGCAGAAGACTTTTTCACTCTGAGCAAATTTTACGTCAATCTGCGCATTGGATTTTGATCTTTGTTAGGGATGTTAATAATTAACCGTTTAACCATTAACTGACATTAAGCATTTTAACCGAATAACGCTATCGGTTAAAACGATTAAAATAAATATTAATAGTTAATTGAAAAGCTGAGCAAAACTCAGAGGAGCGGCTCGTCACTTTAAGGAGGAAAGCTGGTCCACCTTAAGAGAGTCTGAGCTGGAGTTACAGATACAGGAAGTTAATCCGAGTCTTGAGCTCACTTGAGCGGAGGAGTTGTAGCCTCGTAGCATTAATTCACTGACAAATAAACTAAAGCTGCAGCTATGTTCACAGCTAGGACGCCACCGACAACCCCTCATTCAACGCCGCCACACACACTCGGTCTGTCGGAAACTCGCTATCGTTACGCCGAGCAGACAGAGTATCGTTACGCCGAGCAGACACACAGCTGACAACCTGCCAAACTAAACTAAATGTGCGGTGGAGACTTTTACTGGGAAAGTGGCTGCATGTCCACGACACTACACGCAGCACCGCGGCTGCTACAGTAACTCTCCCGGAAGGTGAACTGGAGACTCAGTTGTCTATTGTGCTCTATACACTGCAGCTGAAGCACTGCTGCATGCGAGGCACAAATCTTGTCAGTTAACGGTTAATAATCCGTTAACTGTGTGTCAAATTTAGCATCCCTAATCTTTGTGATATATTAGATGACATTTTGGCCTGATCAATGATACTCAAAAACATCATGTCTCATCCACTGGGGACCGCGCTCATCCACACACACTTCCTAGAAATCCAGCCACTAACGTTCTTGTTATGTGAGAGATGAGACGGAAGAGGGGAGAGCTATTTCCAGGTCCCGTGATCCCTTCTGACTGATTGCTTGTATCCATGTGAGTCACTAAGTGTTTACTTGTCGTAAGACATTTAAAGTCTGAAGCTGTTTCGAGCCGTAAACATTTCATGCAGCAGTGAATGACATCAGCGGTTGTTGTTGTTTGAGATAGCATGCTGCGGTTACACATTGGCAGTCCCGGTGTAAACTGTGTCGGTGTGTGTGTTTGTGTCTCGGGGCAGACTCACTATCAAACACTCGATTGTTAAACAAACACACAGCCGTGATGAATTTTTAACTCTAACACACACACAGAAAAAGCAGGGAAAACACAAACTACTGACTCTTGATGGGACCACCAAGCTAGTGGTTTGTTTGGCAAAGAAAAACTGTGGTTACTGACTTCACATGCTTTTGCAACACGCACGCACAAACACACACACGCACACACACTCCTCAGTATAACAAATATATAAGTAGAAATTCACTTCTGGGAATTTTTAAGGCGATAAATTAACTGTGTTGATTTTTGCAAAATTTGCAAAAATTTGATGGCAAACAGAAAATTTGCTCCAAGGTGTTCAGAGTTTAGAAGCTCCACGAGCGGACCAACCTCGCCAACCTCCCTCTGGTTCTCTAACGGAGGAGCAGAACACAGTGGGGCTGGCTGGAGGCTGCTTATAGCGGCTGTGGGATAGAGCCAGGCAGCTGAGAGTCACACAAGGGCCCGTAGGTAGAGCTTGTTGGAGAACCAGAGGGAGTGCGGGAGGACTGCAGGGTTCATGCCCACCGCAGAGTTTCTGCTAGAGGCTGTCCTCCAGTGTCCACGCACCCCTGGTTGTGAAGCCTCCAATATGCCTTGCAGGCCCTGCCTCTTCTCTCACCAGGTATGACAAAGCATATATGAAGACTTTATTTTAGACTTAGTTTTAATAATAATAATAATAATAATTTTGCCAAGACAATTGGTAGCCTAAATATGTAAATATGGGAATATGTAATAATTATACTTATTATCACCTCCGCCTAGGAAGGAGGTTATGTTTTCACCGGCGTTGGTTTGTTGGTTTGTTTGTTTGTTTGTCTGTCTGTTAGCAGGATTACTCCAAAAGTTAGCTATGGATTTGAATTAATTTTTTTGGAGGGGTGGGGTGTGGCACAATGAACAATCCATTAGATTATGGTGGCGATCCGGATCATGATTCGGATTCCGATCAGCCTGAGCATTAAGACCACACGGTATAACACATGCGCAGTGTAGCTGATGACGCGTTGATGATGCGTGAACCCGCCTCCTTCCTTCTTCGAGCAGAGAGATACATGTGTGGAGTTGTGTGCGGGAGCTACTAGCCGTCCGCGGTGAGAAAGAAAAAAAACTGTAGATGACGGGCTGAGAGACAACGTAGTGTAACGTTATACAGACACAACAAGGCTGCTGAATGAGAGAGGCATCCACCGATACATTACACGGAAACACACCGTGTTAATAATGAGCCGACTACCTCACGGTACCGCCAGCTGTGAGCTGTGATCTGTTTTGAAAGTCACGCCCCTTGGCGGAGGTATGCGCTCTCCGAGTGCCATTCTAGTTATAGTTATTTTCATTATTAATAAAACTTTCACAGGACCTAGACATTGGAAGTGGAATGGAGTGAAGTCATGGCCAAATTCAGCCAGGTGGCGCTAAAAGGACCACCTATTCTTTACTGGATATGGATTTGCGGGTGGAGTCTGATCTGTCTCAACCACTCATTCCATTAGATATTTAATTCGACGATGGAGCTGCTGGTCACTCCAGAGAGAGGACTGAGATTGTTAAGGAAGCGGCTGACACTGAAGATACACTACAAGTAACTTGGAGGAGAAATTTCACATGCTCACGGAGGCACAAAAGAAACACAAGGAGGAACTCCAAAGTACAATGACAACTTAATTAATGCTAAGACCGCCAGGTCGCCCAAGAGTTGGCACTGATAGGCCATTAACGCTTCATCAGCGTAACAGTAACGCAGTAACAGTATTTTCAGGCTGCCACCTGATGCAGTAATAGTCCATGGCAGAGCAAAAGTACCGTAGCATATGGAACAAAATGTTTTTAAAAGGCTAAATGCCAACAAATGTGGAATAAAGCAGACTATTTTGTTAGATAAAAACATGTTGAGAAATAATTACATCTATCTTTTTATGTAAATTTAGACTTTTGGACTGAAGACTGAGACTATTACAGAGACGAGGAGCGCCACATCGCTCGCTGTGAGAGAGAGAGGGAGAGAAGGTGGACTATTGCACGCAATGTTTCTGTAAGTTATTATTAATAATAATAATAATAATTACAATTTGAATGTCAATGCTATGAATGGAGCTTCAAACTATTCGGTACAGCCAGAAATAGGTTACAGTGTTGACGTTATGTGAAAGATGTCGCAGAAGATATCTACGAAATGAGCACGCTAACCAGTTAGCCTCATCCCATCCTGCCTTGTTACACCACTTGTACCTCTAGAGGTGATAGTGATTCACCGTAGCGTCCACTCTGCCCTCAGTCCAACATGAGAGGACAAAGAGGTCTTGCGAGGGCTTGTCAATCACGTTGAAGAAACAGGGTCCGTGTACGTTTTGATAGTTTACTGGATGGAATCCAAAGTGGCTGAATCAAGAATACAACTTGTGTTTTTGTTTTGTCCTCCCTGCCACCAGGAGACTACTTTGCTGGGAGGCAGCGGCTTCGGTAGACAGACTTTAAGTTGGCGGGTTGACTATAGCAACTTTCATTCAGCCAGAGCAAACCCCGGCACCGGGAGTCACAGCCGGGGATAATGCTGGGTCTAACCTGTGTAATGGTTGCAACAGAACATTTGCTGATCCAGCGGGAAGTTGGGGCAGTCCGGGATCAGACCCCTGATGCTGGGGCTCGCTCTGGCTGAATTTGAGTCTGGAACAGATGAAAATGAGGGAACGTTTAAGAGGCTAAAAGGAAAATAATAGCATATCATATTTATGTTATGTTTATTGTTTGTCACATTATTTGATCATGTCATCAGTTAATATCTTACCATGGCATCTGCCTCATAAGTTACCCTGTCTACTTTGGACAAGCTAGTTTATAATATAATATAATATATGTCAAATAAATAGTCATCAATACGATGTGATCGTTATGTCTCAATGGAACTAAAGTTACAATAAGGGCAGTACCAGTAGGCAGGATCATAAAACCTTACATATATATTTATTACAGTGTCCTATATGGTTAATATAATGTCTCAGGAAGCATGTAGGATTTCCTTTCTTTCATGTACTGTGTGTTTGGGTGTCTGACAGATCTTTTCCATGTCTGCTGTGTCTGAGCGTTTTACCACCTGTGTTCAGAGTTCCCCTCTAGCAGTGTTTTGCTGGCTCTGCTTCCTTGGAAAATTCTGTAATTGTGTTTTTGCTGCTAAAAATGAATATGTTTTCTTCCTTTTGACAATGTCAGATAAAATCTCTTTTTTTTCTCTACAAACACGTGAAGAAACCTGCAAGTGTCTTTGAGAAATAAGCATTATTTTCTTGATATGACTGCACCAGTCTGCTTTTTGCTTCTTGTTTTTTGATACTGTGACTCTTTATTCCAGAAATATGACAGAAACAGAGGAACTGGGGATGAAACAACTGTAAATATGGGCATAAGAGTTCATTCTTGAGCTTGGAAATCTGCCCAGAGATTTTGATATCTGATGGACTTCATCAACGGATGGAAATGACAACTTCCATCTTCTTATTAAGACTGTGAGGTGCATTTCAAACCCGCAAATTACACCACTGATGTGCAGTATCTTTTTGATTGTAGACAGCTAAACAGTTCAGTTTGGATTTGGGAGCAGCAAGAAATCTTCCAAAAAAACTGGACTGCAGAGAGAGTGCGTGTGGATAAAGAGCTCAGGCAAACCTCAGACGCAGAGGAGCCCCCCGGACAGGGTAGATGAGTGTCAGCTGCTGACATCAGGCAGTAGAAAATGGTTTTCTGGTTTCAAGCTTTGGGGAGTCTCACAATCACAAATATCACCCAAACTGTCTGACAGCTGTCTCACTTTTCTTCTGGCTCTCCAGCCTGTTGCTGTCTGCTGTTTTTTTTTTTTTTTCTAGCTCGTCATCTGTAAATTGTTATTGTTCTAAGTGTAATATTTTAAATGTCCAAGTGTGCTGTCACACCTAACCCTTGTTGGTGTGGGTCAAATGAACTCTGGCGTGTTTGCCTGTTTGGTTGGCTGGTTTGATTTGTTTATGCTTGTGTCAAAGCTGTCAATCAAACTCTGGAGTGGACTAAACAAGTGGTTCTTAACTAAGGGTCCGGGGACCCCCAGGGGTCCTTGAGGGAGTTCCAGGGTGTCCCCAGAATAATGGGGACTAGTTTATTTTCCCAATTTAATTCACTATAGGAGTGAGCCCAATGTCAGCGAGAGTCATGAGAGTGACTATTCTGATGGTTTCACTTCCTCCACTGTTATCTCCTCAACTGTAGTTGACAACTATAGAATTCTGGTCTTGAGAACCACTGGACTAACAACCCAACCCACCTTTTCAAGCCATCTTGGTCCGGTTTCAGTTGAACTCTGTTACAGTGTGTTTGTAGTGTGAAAGCAGAGCAGTCAAACTACAGGATTTTGTGATGGTAGATGTGATTTTACAGAGCTACAGACTAACTTTTTACATTGGTTGCACTGGTGCCCCTAACTTTTTTTATTCCCACAGGCCTACACTAGGGACACTAGGGATGTCACAATACCAGAAATGTAATGTTGATACCAATACCAGTATAATTCCACAATTTTCAATACCCAATTCGATACCATGGTAAAGAAAAAGAAAAAAAAGTAAAACAATAACTAAAAATACACCATGTACTTCAACATACACTTCTTTATTTCCGTTTTCATTCTGGTTTACGTTAGTAAGTTACACAGGTCATAATTCCCCCCTCTATTGTTTATTTTATATTGATGTGAAACATCTCCTTCAGTCAACTGAATTTATTCAAATTTCTCATTAAAAACTACATTTTACAAGATTGCATTTACCAGACTCTCTGAACGTGTGATTTTTCCCGATCTTACAAGTGCTTCACAGGGAGGAAATGCTTCAGCATGTGCTCCTTCTGGTCTTATGGTCTTTGAAGCAGGAAGCTGTAGTTCCTCCTCTTGTCAGGTGGCAAAACAGTCCGATTTAGAGCTGCTGTATTCTCAATTGTTTGTTTCTGCTTCTCTGACCCAGTGTGACGGCAGAGAAACACCTTTTTCCCACGTGAAGGGACAGTGTGTGTGTGAAAACACTATTCCAAACACACAAGCCCAAAACACACAGAATCATGGGAAATTGAGACAGGACACATACAGAAAGGCAAACACACACACACACACACACACACACACATAGAGAGAGGGACAGAGGAAACCCAGACAGGACATATTCTTGAAGAAAAAAAAATCTGTGCAAATAGAAGCACATACACAAAACATGCATATGCATATTGAAACATAAATAAACACATTGTTTCTAGTAGGAAATGGAGTGTGTGTGACGGCCTTGCTTGTAGCGAACATATTGTTTCTGTCAGAGTGATTGTGTGGATGTTAAATTGCTGTTTATCATAAATAGTACAATGGCATTTATGGTATTGTATTGAAGCACAGGAAGTGAGATAACATTCACGTACTTTAGCCATACATATGTCACAGGAGAAGAATTAGGTGAATTGTGAGCCAAGTCTGAACATTGGACAGTAACGCAGCTAATAAGTGTCCTCTGCCAAATGACTTGTCTTTTTTTACATGGACTCTCTCTGGGTGGACAGTAAACGTACATGTTACCACGGTTGCCAAATGATTTGCATGAATATGTACATTGCTTATACAGATCGTAATAGCAGTCTAGCTTTTGAAATCACGCTTGCATCACATATCTACGATCACATAATTTGTAGGTTGGTCCAGTTGCTTTGACGCTTCGTCCACACTGGGAACGTCAGGAGCGCGTGTCGGCTGCGTTGCATGGTGGCTGCGTTGCGTGGTGGCTGCGTAATTGACGCATCGGGTGTTCACACCAGCTGCGTTTCAGCTTCACATAGAGTTTGCCTTTCATAATGGCCATTTCATTTCATTATGAATATCATTTATATTTATTTTAGACATGCAGAGAAAGGTTAGGAAATGTGTGGTAATTTGTAAATAACAGTAATAATTCACAATTAAAACCCCGTACTATATTCATTCATGGAGCTCTCCGAGTCACTGCATGTTCTACAGCACTGTCCGGCACATATTTCAGAATAAAAGCCTTGTGTTAACAAATGAAGGAATTCTGTCCACAGAAAAAAATGCTTGAGGGCTTTTATTTTGAAATGAAAGCAGGAAGTGTTGATTTAAAAACAAGTCTTCACTTTTTTTCATCTTCGTAACATATTCTACAGATGTCTAGACATTGAAACTGTAGTAATGTTGCTGATATGATGTCAATATATAGTCAATAGATCACTTTCACTGTCTGTTGCTGCTGTGAACCGCGCATGCCTCGCATCAAAAATAGGCGAGACCTCGAATCTCTAGAAGAGACTCAGCTGACACGCAGCCGAGCCGCGCATCTCACTCGTGTCTCACGCTGGCAGTGTGGCTGCTCTAACTTGTTAACACGGACACCGAAATAAAAAACAACATCTAATGCAGCCGCCACGAGCTCCTGACGTTCCCAGTGTTGACAAGGTTTTAGGTTGGTCTACTTGCTTTTAGACCATGAAGAGCAGTTCAATTAAAAGCTTTCACACTAAAGTAGTAACAGGCGGTTGTGGTGAAGGATAAAGAAGACACTGGAGATGACACAGTGTGGAACAGGTTATCAGGCACTAACTGCAGGAGTGACAATCAGGGATGTTTGCACCTGGAAGAGGAAGGCGAACCTTAGGACATGTAGAAGATGTGAGGATCACTTTCTGGTGGGAGTAGTTAACGAGTAGGATGTCATCTCCACCTATACCGAACGGGTTGTAGAGAGGAAGAGCGAGTCTTTAACGGCCCTTGACTTGACCTTGATATCGTTGCTAATCTATGTTTGATCCCGAAGTTTAATGAGCGAGACCCTGATTTTTTTGTACTTTTCTCACTCTCTTTGAACATGTTGCCGATGCAGACAGAGTACTCACGCTTCATTGGATCCTCACTGGGAGCGCTCAGGCGGCATATTTGGCTATAAGTGCTGAGGATGATTTGGATTATGTGAAATCTACAGTTTTGGAACGTAGACCATATGTGTGGAATTAAGTTGTGGTTCTGGCGTGACCCACATGTCTGAATGCTGATGTAAAGCACTTTGAGTAGGGCTATATCTATTATATATACAGTATAATAGTGCTGTATAAATGAAAATCCATTTACCATCTCCACTCCAGGCTTGACTCAGGACATGTTGGACTTAAATCCAGGACTTGGACTTGGATTTGGGATTTGTTGGTTTTAATTCTAGGCTTGACTCTGGACATGTTGGTCTTATTTCCAGACTTGACTTGGGACTTGTTGGTCTTAACTCCAAACTTGACTCAAGACTTGTTGGTCTTAACTCCAAACTTGACTTGGGACTTGTTGGTCTTAACTCCAAACTTGACTCAGGACTTGTTGGTCTTAACTCCAAACTTGATTGGGGACTTGTTGGTCTTAACTCCAAACTTGATTGGGGACTTGTTGGTCTTAACTCCAAACTTGACTTGGGACTTGTTGATCTTAACTCCAGACTTGACACTGGACTTTTTGGTCTTCACCTAGACTTGATCTGGTACTTGTTGGTCTTAACTCCAGACTGGACTTGGAACATGAGACTTGTGGCTTACATGTGACTTGCAAAATGATGACTTTGTGATGTGTTCCTCAGGTCCAACAGAGTGTTTTTCTTGGTCAGTCAGTAGTTGTGTAATGATTAATAGTAACCAGTGTTCTCAGTGAAGGTGTCTCTTGTCTCTTTCAGGACTCTTCACCAAAGCCAGACATGGAGCAGAAGTTGCGTTCAGCCTCCAACGTCGATGAACTGATGAGTCTTATCTATCCGTCGTACTGGGCCGCTCTGAAGTGCAGATCCAAACTTTCTGCTGCTGCTGCCTCTTCAGCCTCAAAGCTCCAGCTTCGCCGGCTGAGGCCGCTGGCTGACACAGAAGAGCCAACATTTGCAGCTGCCTACCTCAACTTGGATCTCCTGAAAAGTATGTTTTCACTTTGTTTTGATATTTTTATTTCCAGACTTGGTCATCACAGCAGGGAAAGTGCTGCTTCAAGGGCTGTTCTTGTCCTCTTGAGGGCTCTTCATAGAATTAACTCACATAGAGTGGCCTTTGAGATATTAAAGTTTGCTGACAAAAATGTGTGTGTCTGCATCAGTTAGAGCGTCATAGTAGGCAGGCTATAATGACTGTATTTAATTTGATAGCGGACTTGAGCTTTACTTTCCATTTTGATCTCGGACTGATTTGTAAAATGCTGTTGTAGTTAACTCACATAATCTGTTCCTGTTTTGAAATAAAAGGAACATGTTTCACCATGAAATAACACACTGAATTTTCTAAAACAAAAGCATTAATATCAAACAAATACCAAATGTTTGAGTAGGATACTTTTACAACTGCAGCTATTGCCCATTTTGCATCATTGTGATCGCCTATATACAAAGTATTTACTTATTTGCATTGCGGAAATCGTTCCCCTTTAAATGTATGTACAAAGGTCGTGGGCGTATTTACAATTTTCTAAGTAAAGGTGCATTCATGTCAGGAAATAAACTAAATGGATTCAAGAAGGTTAAAAAAGTCATGGTTGTAATTCAGTTACACCTGTGGTTTTACAGATTTGACCTTAAGGAGCTCATGCTCTGATCCCAATTTAGACTACTCTTATGCTTGCTTATCCTCATGTCAAATCTTGTCAACAGATTTCTCCAGTTGCACGCATGAAGACGTCTCTGACTGGCAACTGACATTCATGACATGATTGCATTAAGCAAAAAATGACCTAACTAGAATGGCACTCGGAGAGCGCAGACCTCCTCCAAGCTGCCCGAGTATGATTCCACCCCTCCCCCTCTCCGTGCAGCTTGCGCCATCATCTACGTGTATTTTTGTTTATGTTGAGATCAGCTGTACGTAGCGGAGCATCGTAAAACACTTCATTCAAACTGGACAGAAACTCAAAGTAAAACTCACCTAAACCGTCGTCGTTACTCTTTCCAACAATCACCAAGTGTGCTTTGGTCGAACTGTAATTTCACAGAGTTAAATGTGAAAAAACGCCGAAGAAAAACACAGTCCCCTTCTCCCCCCTTCCATCCACCCCCCACTCTCTCTCTGTCCCTCTGCAGGCAGAAGGAAAGAGACAGGGTGACGCGTCTTGAAAGCATCATCAGCTACACTGCGCATGTCCTAAAAAAAATTCCAGAAGCCGGATCATGATCCGGATCGCCACTAAAATTGAATGGATTGTTCATTGTGCCACACCCCACCCCTCCAAAAAGTTTCATTCAAAGCCATTGCAGACTTTTGGAGTAATCTTCCAAACGGTCAAACCAACAAACCAACAAACCAACTCCGGTGAAAATATAACCTCCTTCCTAGGCCTGCGGCCTTGGCGGAGGTAATAAACAACTGATAACTAATTTGCTGAATTAATATTAGAACTTAGATGACCCAATAATAGCAGTAAAGAGCATCTATTATTGAGATGGTGTCCATCTAACAACATTGCTGGTAATAAGTGGCAAATTGTGACTCTAGGCCCAATTCTTGTTAGCTCTGTTTTGCTCTCCACAAAGTGTAATCATATTTTCTATTAACAGCGTGCTGGGAGGGTATTTTTCTGCCTCCACATGCAGGGATTACATGGAAACATGTTATAATAGGAAGAATCTATTTATCAAACTATACTAACATCAGCCGTGACCGATCACGATGGCTCCACCTTGATGTACTGACAGTTTGGTAATGACCACAGACCTGAGGTTAAACATGTGAAATCCCTGTTGACCACAGTTTTGACTTGGCAACATTTCAATATACAAATTTAGAGACCACATGTTATGATATGTGATATAAGTGTGTCTTTTTGCCTTTGTGCATTTGCCATCCATGTGTACAGCAGCTGAGAAAAAAAAACAAAAAAACACCTGTTGCATGGCCGTGGTGGTGGTCTGATTTTCTGTGTGTATGCAGGTATAGAGTCAGAGTGGAGGAAGACTCAGTGCATGCCCAGGGAAGTGTGTGTCGACGTGGGCAGGGAGTTCGGGGCTCCTACCAACATCTTCTATAAACCACCCTGTGTGTCCGTCTACAGATGTGGAGGATGCTGCCACTCTGAAGACAAACAATGCAGGAATATCTCCACTGGTTACGTCAGCAAAACTGTAAGCACATTCTTCTTCTTCTTCTTCTTTTTATTATGTGCTCAAATATGGATCTGTGTATATGGGATCACTGATGATTGAACACCCAAAATGTCATAAGAAAGTGTGTGGCTCAAAGGTTTAGCTGCATTTTTATTATCTTTACCAAAACTAGCAGTGGTGTAATTATTAACTGATAGAATGGGGATGTCCAACTATTACCTCCGCCAAAGCCAAAGGCCTGGAAGGAGGTTATGTTTTCACCGGCGTTGGTTTGTCTGTCTGTCTGTCTGTTAGCAGGATTACTCCAAAAGTTCGCGATGGATTTGAATGACATTTTTTGGAGGGGTGGAGTGTAGCACAATGAACAATACATTAGATTTTGGTCATGATCCAGATTCATGAATTTTTTTAAAGAATTCCGATCAGCCTGAGCATTAAGACCACAAGGTATAACACACGCGCAGTGTAGCTGATGACGCGTTGATGACGCATGACCACGTCTTCCTCCTCCTTCTGAGAGCAGAGAGATACGTGTGTGGATGTTTGTGCGGGAGCTGCTGTCCATCTGCGGTGAGAAAGAAAAAAGCGGTAGATGACGGGATGAGAGACAACGTAGTGTAACGTTATACAGACATATCAAGGCTGCTGAATGAGAGAGGCATCCGCTGATACGTAACACGAAAACACACCGTGTTAATAATAAGCCGACCACCTCACGGTACCGCCAGCTGTGAGCTCTGATCTGTTTTTAAAGTCACGCACCTTGGCCAAGGTATGCTCTCTCCGAGTGCCATTCTAGTTACCACTGTTACCAGGTTCACACCTTGCAGCTATTTGTTTTGGTTTTACTCTACTTCTCCTGTTATGTAGCTAATGTTACTAGCACATGACAGTTCACCTGACCACTGTTTAGTTAGTTAGTTAACAGCATTACTCCACATGTCACTGACTAAGGTTGAGAATTCTCTGTCTGCCAATGTATTTGTTTTCTCTCGGTACTCTTTCAGCATGTAGCGTACTGAAAGTGCGACTGATGGGAAATCAAGCAATTAATGGTTCTCCCATAAACTCAGCATCAGCATACTGTAGATACCCATGGTAAACTGTATGTCCTTACCTCCAGTGAGGCAGAAGTGTAATGTTTGGCTTTAGGTGATGATGGAGTGTAGGTTGTTACTGAAAAGGTTTTTCTCTGTACAGAGGCCATTTGAAGAAATCTCAGGCTCAGCTAACATGCTTATATAATGTAAAATGAATATTAACATGTTGACATACTTACAGATTAGGGCAGTCATTGTTATGCCTCCATGCCGGCGACAGCCGTGGCCGGAGGCATTATGTTTTCACATTGTCCGTCAGTACCATTCTCGTGAGTCCGATATCTGAGGAACACAATGAGGGAATTTCTTGAAATTTGGCACAAACGTCCACCTGGACTCAAGGATGAATTTATTAGAATTTGGTGGTCGAAGGTCAAGGTCACTGTGACCTTGCAAAACACGTTTTTGGCCATAACTCAAGAATTCATATGCCAATTATGGCAATTTCAATGATGAAGTGATTGGACAGACATGGATGTAAACTGCAACTTGACTGGTTGGTAATTCTGGTAATTCTAGTTTTCCCTTATTCCAATGTTAATAGTTCAAATTTTGAATAAAACTTATTGCACATACCATGCCACAAGTGCTGGATAAAAAAATCTGATAATCGTCAAATTCATTTGGATTCATCCTCTGAGGATGCTGAGTATCTGCACCAAATTTCATGGGAATCCTTCTTATAATTGTTAAGCTATTTCCCACTAGACCAAAGTGTTGGACCAACAGGCCGTGAGACTGATCAACTGGAGCCACGCCACAAGCATGGCTAAAAGAGTTTAGTTGTTCTCTTTGATAATAGATGGCAATACCTCCTCATGTTAAAAAAATTAAACTGAAACTCAGACAAAGTAGCCTCTAGAAGTGAGAATAAGTTGGTTTCCACTGCTGAACATGCGACTGTCTTTTTAATTCAGACACATATACTCTGTGAGGCTCCGCTCTCTGTCTATCCTGTCCTCCAGTCTGCTCAGCAGATGCAGGAGCTCTGGAGTACCCTGGAGTGTGTGTGTGTGTGTGTGTGTGTGTGTGTGTGTGTGTGTGTGTGTGTGTGTGTGTGCGTGTGGTCAGATTGAGTTTTACAGCATGTTCGCTCTCTCAGTTAGGGTCTTTTCCTGAGGCTGCCCTGTTCAGTGTGGGGCCATAAATCACTGCTGAGATTTGATTTGACTGAACTTGTTTAAACTGCCCATAAAAGTCGCTTTATGTGTCACTGTAACATAATAAATCAATTCAAGTTCATTTTGAGATTTTAATGTAGTTTCAGTACAACACCACGTTACCATGCTGATGAAGGCAGCACATGCAGTTGCAGCGGGCAGTAGCTCCCATGAACTTGTTTTAATTTGTTGCCTTTTCGCCTTTGTTATTGGAGCACATATGGTCTATGACAGAAATACACTAATCAACATCGGAGAAGGAATCGCAGGGATTGGATATAGCAGTGGTTCTCAAACTATAGTAAACGTACCACTGGTGGTATGCGTCTCTAGTGGTACGCTGAGGAATCTCTGACTATTGATTGCTCTGTATTGATGTTTTCCCACAGTTACGTATGCACAATGACGCATACGCACGCTGTATCATGTTTCAGTTTGTTTGGGACCGGAGACATTGTGAAGAGAAAAAAAAGCGCTCAACAGCAGGGGACGCACCCTATTTTTCCCTGATAAAGCGACACTGTGAACAACAAATCTGTGTTGAAATCAGCAGGAGGAGAGCTAGTAACGTTACCTGTTGGCAGCCGGTGGGCAGCACAGTCTGATTGGCTAAATGCCGGAGATACAAACGTTAACGGGGGTGCCATCGAGTTATTGTTATGAGGTGTTCAAAGTCGGCTCAGGAAAAATGACTATTGGGCGAGGGTAAATTACAACGTTATCATGATGTGTTCAAGTGTAATCTTGTAAAATGTAATTTTTGGCGAGAAACTTGAATAAATCCAGTTGTTTGAAAGAGATGTTTTCACATCAATATAAGAACCATTACTACCCAAAACAGTCAGTCCTGTACGGTTAAAAAACTCCTGCACATAATGTAAATTTCTTAATAATATGCTGTTTGGAGTGATTTTCAGTATAATAAATGCTGAAAAATAAGTGTGCAGTATGATTTCTATAAATTAATCTCGTGATAAAATAGAAGTTACGTCTGACAGAATTTGTTTGGCCCCCAGCAACAATCTGGGTTTCTCATGTTGGCCCCCAGGAGAAATAATTGCCCACCCCTGGTCATAATGGTGGTACTTGGAGAGTCAAATATTTTTTGAGGTGGTACGGGATGTAAAAAGTTTGAGAACCACTGGGATATAGTATAGTGGAACTTGAGACAATCACTGCCCAGCATCTTCTGATCACCCAGCCAGACTAGACGGAACAAGCACCACCGAGTGCGGTCCGACCGCCCCAGGAAGAGAGCTGGGATAAGAGCTAGGCTGGCCCTGCTTGGACCGAGGGCTGTTCCACTACCCAGCCTGCTCCTGGCTGATGTCCGATCGCATTAAGCGGAATGGATGAAATAGGACTCGGTCTGGCCCAGCAACGGGAGATCGGAGACTGATATGCCCACATCTTGCAGAGACCTGGCTCCATTGTAGCATCCTGGATTGGCATGTTCCGTGCAACTGTTTGCATCTGTGATGTTTGGTGCTGAAAAATAACAGAAGCAAAGTGTTGCTCAGGGCCAGGTCATCTTACTCATATGTAAGAGAAAGCTTTTCATTTAATACATACTTCATAAAAACATACATATATGGGCATTTAAACACACTATGAAATGAAAAATTATGTTTTTAAATCGTTGAAGGCAGGCCAAATATAAGCTTGTTCAGGGGAACAGAAAATAGACAAAAATTGCTCAGATATTTGCACTTATACGTTTCTGGCAAGAGACGCTATGACTCTTGGATTCCTGACTGTATATACTGAGTATACATAGTAAGGAAATAGACAGAAATCATCTCTTTTGGGAGCAGTGAGTAGACAGCTGAGATGCAGTACCTGCCCCCCCAGGGCACATAAAAAAAGACTTTGTTTCAGGATTCAACATCACTATTATGGAGACTATACGTTTCTCAGTAGAGCACAAACCTCCAACAGAAGTTCATGCCGTCTTGCATGAAATAGCTGAGGCATGCCAGCAGTTGTTCGATGTTGATGTCTTGGATGAGATGCTAATGTTTACTTTGGTGTACAGTAAGTGCCGCTGCTTGCTGTTGACCCAGAGGAGCGTTTCACAAAATCTTGGATGTTGTAGATGTCAGAGCACTTACAGTCTTCTGTAAACATTTCCTGAAGAAGATCACATGGTATGACGTCTTCCTGCAGCTGGATGAGGAGTGCAAAACATTAGTACACAGTGAGGACATGCCTCAATAACATTGTAGATAATCCCTCCAAACACTACTATGCACATGATGAAGATGCATCACACAGCGCGTGTGATTATGTAACAGGACAACTGCGCCATGCTTGTACCAAAACTTTCACCTGCACACAACATAGTGTGTGATTTAATGGGCTGATGCTCCCTAGAGGAAATTCTATTTTTAATTTTATGATTCCATGACCTCTTTCAACGCAACACAGATCACAGTCAAGTGTGCAATGCCAATTATTATGATTATTTAAATATTTGCTTTTATTAAAGAAATTCTTGGCAAGCTGTTAAACAGGAAGTTAAACAGGTCATAATTCCCTCTCTAATATCTATTCTATATTGCTGTGAAAACATTTCCTACAAACGACTGGATTTATTCAAGTTTCTTGCCAAAAACTTAATTTTACGAGATTACATTTGAACACATCTTGATAATGTTGTAATTCACCTTCGCCAAGAAGTTATTTTTACTGAGCAGAGCTTGAACGCCTCATAACTGTAACTCAATGGCACCTCCGTTAAGGTTAGTAGCTCCGTTATTTAACCAAGCAGGACTGTGCTGCCCACCGGCTGCTAACAGGTAACGTTACTAACTCGTCCACCGCACGTACGTACGCACGCACACACTTCATCTCTTACTGTTCAGTAGTTTGATTGATGATGGAACAGAGGACACTTTATTCTTGTTCAACCTTATGTTTGGTAACCTGTACCTGAAGGCATCAACTCATATTCTTTGTGAAGGATGTGGTTTGGGTCACAGGTGATTTTAAGGCTTTTAAGGCTTCCTCACCGTGTCCTCAAATATGGAGAGAAGACGGAGGCAGCACAGCAATTATTTTTCCAGCACTTCTGATCAGGTTTTGCAGTTGTGATTTGAGTTTAACAGACAGGTGACCAAACCATGTTGTGATGCCATAACGAATAGTAGATTCAATGGCTGCCTTGTAGGGTTCTGAATCTTAAGTTGCTCTTCATGGATGGATGGTGGGAAGGGTTTGTTTGGTCCAAAAAAAGTGCTAAAAATGGACTTGCACCTGATGAAAATGGCATCAGGGCTGCCTGTTGCCAGTCTAACCACCAGCTCCTTGTGAAAATATGTATTCTTCAGTTATTTCAGTCCACCTCAATCACCACTCAGCTGTGCCTTGAAACAGAGGGTAAGTCCTTCTATAGCTGCTTAGTTCATTTCCAGGTAGATGTTGTTAATGGACTTGCTGTGCAGTGTGTGATGGCTTATTGTTTCAGCCCAGCTGCTTTATTCATTTCCCATAAGTGTTAACTTAATGAACTGGCAGTGGCGGTCTGGGCTGATAGCTCTTTTGTTAGATGCTCTGTTCAAACTGATTACAATCAGAGCAGGAAGTCTACTGGCCAGAATTGTTTGGCTGTGTATGTGTGTTTGTAGACCTACATGTGCAAATACATTTTTGTGTTTATACTCGTGTGCATGTGTGAGAGTTTGTGTGTGAGTGTGCATGTGTCAACAGTACGTAAGCAGCAGAATGGAGGAAAGTAAAAAGAGAAGAGGATCCATGCTAATGCTTTGGTATGCACTGAGCCGAGTGAGAGGCACAATACTGGCACATTAAACCTGTGTTAATCTGACATTAACATTGAATTAAATAATTATTGTCAACTGCTGTAGAGAGCATCAACAGTATATCATACTGTATAAGCCAAACCCACTCTACACTGCACCAAAAGGCAGACAGACACTGTTAGCGACTGGCTAGTGAAGAAAATCAGACACCTAGCAGCTAAATAGCTAGCTTCTCAGAAGTTGGTTGAGACAAAAACAGAGCTAAAAATGATATCGGACTGAGCTTCATCATGTGTCCACAAACACAATTCCAAGTGAATGCCAATGTGTTTGCTAACATGTTAACAATGTCCTGAAATAGAAGTAAAAAACGGGAACTGTAAAATGTCTCTCCCATAGATTTGCACTGAGTTGATTCTCAAAAATACGAAACAAAGTGCGTTCCTATTCAGTCCTATCTTTATCTATCTATCAGCAGATAGGAACACATCTTTTAGTTTCCAATTACGGGATGATTCCTTATTTTACGAGACGGTTGGCAATGATTTGGCTGCGTTTCTGTCAGCTTGTTTTGTGATTTTCTGACCAGACATTGGCCAGACATTGATTATTGAAGCTTTACAGGCCTACTCTTGTTTCAACATTTGCAGTAACCATCAATATATGCTAGCACACATGCTACGATAAATGAAAAGAGGCATCATATTAACTGTAGAATAACTGTACCAAGTGGTAGCTAACTATTAAAGTAGTTTTTGTAGCTATGAGCTGTTGGCACTGTACCTCAGATCAGATCAGATTTAGATGGTTAGGGTGTTTGACTGATACACTGGTGTCTGAAAATGCTTTTGTATTGCTGTTTTGTCATCCACAGAAAGAGCGTAGCATTGTTGTTGGAAAACCAAATATCTTAAAAAAGTCAGTTAAACAAACAGACTAAAAATTCAGCCTTGTTGCACATTTTGAAAATTGGACAAAGGTGTTTGAATGATTATTGGACTACAGATCCGTTAAGTTGAGGTAAGAAAAAAGGAGGCCAAGGTTGAAGCTGAAAGGCTTTCACCTGGCAGCAGTAACAAGGCCACAGTCTTTTTGAGGTTTCACAACACATTCTTTCACTCCGCTGGTTTTTCCTAACTGTTGTTTTTGGCTACAATCTCAGACTACTGGCCAGAGTTTGGAGATTTACATTGGCTACGTAGTACGTCATTCAAATGATGGCAGACTAGATAGACAATTTACAGTTCAACTGAATTCTAATGACTTTTTGAATGGGATTGTAAATAATTTGTGTCAAAAAGGGATGTGTGGAAAGGTGAGGTGTCAAATGTGGTTGTTTCTTTTAAGAGCGTTCTGCGGTTTGTTTCGTCATCCTTAAAGTTTCGTTGTGCTGATTTGCTTTGGCAGTGCCTCGAAGCAGCTGGCAATCGTTGAGAGGTTTCGACACTTCTCAGGTAATAGAGAATTTGCTAAACTGTATAATTTGCAACTTGACTGACTGTAAGTATGTTTAAGCATTTATGCCTGTCTAGTGCTTCTCTCCATAAGGGTTTAGCTCAACACCTGTGCAGTCATGTAGCTTCACTCTGCAGTGTGTACCACTTTTTCTTCAACACCCTGCTTTATTCCATCTTTCACTCTTCTATATTTGACTAATGTGTTAAGGTTTTGTCATAGTTGGCAGTGTTACCTTTACTACCTCACATATGCTGTATTAGAAATGTGATTTTTTTTGCTCCACTGGCAATGGGGCCCAACAATGGTAACGTCAGCTGGCCTGTCCCTCCTTCCAACTTTCCGGTCCAGAGCGAGATATATTGACAAGTAATTGCCAGCTGGCCAATAAATTTGCTGTGTATATTAATGGTCCCTAGATGACTCCTAATGTTTTTGACCTTCTAGCCATTCCTTCAACACCATCATCAGGCCAAGATTTCCATTTGAAAAATATCAGGCAGCCTGGCATGAAATTTAGTGAGCACATTCGTACACCTCAGAGGAATAACCCTATCCATTTTTAGGTCTTTATGAAACCACCCGCAGCCAAAATGTAACTTTACACATTAGATACACAACAAACAAAACAAATCTAACGAGGAAGATTAACTAAAGTAGAGACGAGAAAACGTGATCAGCTAGTCAAGTCAAGTCAATTTTATTTGTATAGCCAAAAATTACAAATCACAAATTAGCCTCAGGGTGCTTTAAAATCTGTACAGGATACAACACCCTCTGTCCTTTACAGTATGACCCTCTCATCAGATAAGGAAAAACAGATAGAGCCAGAGCAACACAACCTCCTCTCCACGCTAACCAGATAGAGCCAGAGCAACACAACCTCCTCTCCACGCTAACCAGATAGAGCCAGAGCAACACAAACTCCTCTCCACGCCAGATAGATAGAGCCAGAGCAACACAACTACCTCTCCACGGCGAAATAAATAGAGCCAGAGCAACACGACCTCCTCTCCACCATGGAACTAAACTGGCAGCCAGTAGGCTACTCTTTGTATGCCCTAACTCATCATGCTTTAAAAGAAAAAAAGGAATTTAGTGCCACGTGTAAAAGTGTGCTAGGAATATTACATGGCCCACACGCACACACTCAGGGCACACTGGCACACACCCACACACACAGCCTTTACTACAGGAAATAGGCATTCAGTGCATGTGCTAGCTGGTAACAGCTTTTAGCTTTTTAAACCAACAGGTACAACATCTGTAGAGCACCTTGTCTTACTCAGGCAAAATCACAACTCTTTACACAGACACAAATCGAACCGCTGTGCAATACTCAGGTCATAAAAATACAATAAACACAGCACAGCGATAGCAACACAATCATAAATGCATATCCTTACCTTTAGAAGTTGAGCTGTAGCTTTACGTTGCGCTTTTTGTTTATAGAAAGATTTAAGTTGGTTTTTGTACATTTTTCATTTTTTAATAAATTGTATCATTTTATTTACACCAATCCGTTGCCCGTCTCTCTCTTCCTGGGTAAATTTTATCGTTACTCCCTCCATCGCCCTGGACCTTAAACGGGGGAACATACTGTAACAAACCTATATTTCAAGTTCAGTAACAGAAAGCACTCTGTTGCTTTCCATACACCTGAAATAGCTCAACATGAGGTGTAAAGTAACACCAGTGCATTCAAATGGACTCTGCTGTGACAGCGTCAGTAAATACCCCACTAAACTAAAGGAGTGCCACGATGGTAACTTGCTGTTTAGTCATCAACACCTTACTTGTGTGTCATGTGCTATTACAATTTGTTGCAACACACTAAGACCACTACAAGGATCAATACAGTTTTATAATATCTTTACAACCTTCTTTTCCTCTGTCCACTTATAGAGGACAAAACAACAGCAACACTGCAGTTTGTTTAGGGACACAGTATTTTGTTAAAAGACACTTGAGCAGTGTTGAGGAGTCCCGTGGTCTGCTGGAAATTGGTCTTTCGAAACACCAGGGCCTTGGTTATCGTCACTGACAGGAAGCCTAAGCCTAAGCAGATATACAAGCCAAAACATCCCCACAAATTTAAGAAATGTGTGCAGGTGAACTTTTCAACCCAGTGGTGGTCACTGATCTCAAAGAGCTCTCTTTATGTGTGTGTGTTCTGTAACCATGGTGAGCTCTTTACCAGGTCAAACAGACTGAGGTCAGCCTTAATGATATCCTCATTAGGATGAGAGGGAAACAGACTGTTTAAACTGTTCAAGGGTTTTGAATAGGAGTCATTGAGACTAATTTGTTTCTATTCATGCTGTTCAACTCTGTGATTGAAAGAATGAAGTGGCTGTCAGGCTGTTTCTGTTCTATTCTGTGCAGCAGTCTTGTGTAAGTATTTTCATCAGTGCCATGTGAAAAAAACAAGCCCAGCTCCTCATACTCTTTTTGTTCTTCAAGTGGTAATCCTTCACATCGTTACTCATTGTTTTCAGTTTAAAATGTGCTCATTTCCCCCAGTGATTCAAGCTTCAGGTTGAACTCCAAGTTGAGGGTTCCCTGTTGAAGGGTCCTTGTGAAAAGAATGTGTGAAATAGTGGTTTCTTTTGATAGACTACCTTTATTGAGTGAATTCAAAGTCTACAGGCCAGTTGAATGGGTTGAAGTGGGCCCTAGGACTTTCACAAACTTCATTTAAAATATATTTAATTGTGACCCATAGAAACTGCATTACTGGATTTGTGGCGACAGACATATAATCACCTCCATCAAGCTGACATTATCATATCACTGGAGTCCTGGTGAAAAAGTAAACGGCAATATATGTTTCTCAGGAGCTGCTGACAGAGTGAAATGAGAAAATAAAGTCAATGTTGACTTATTTTACCATAGTTTTGTTATGTAACTTACGCATGTAGGATCGCTACAGTGGCCGACACTAAAATGCGAACGGCCCTCTCTAGAGCCAGTTGTAAGAGCAGAGTGCTTAAAGTGTGTGTACATGGGGAGTGAGTGATGAAGCAAGAGAGAGAGAGCGGCGGCGACGACGGGAGCGAGTAACGAGCGAGCACTTAAAATGGCACCTATTTCACATATGTCTCCTTTAAATTTAAGAATTTTCTTTGTTTTGAATGATCGACTCTGGGTCAAGCAGGAATTGACTCTGGCTCAAGCAGGAAAAGTTAACAGAGTTTGATTTGTCCGTTCTGGGCTACTGTAGAAACATGGCGGTGCAACATGGCGGACTCCGTTAAGAGGACCCGCTCCCTATATAGCTATAAACGGCTCATTCTAAGGTAATGAAAACACAATGATTCTTATTTTCAGGTGATTATACACTAAAGAAAACATACTTATTAATATTATATTCTATTTCTGCCAATAGATCCCCCTAATTGTTACACACTGGTCCTTTAAGTACTTTGTTGTGTAAGTAAACCTAAAATCTGAGCCAACCTATTTTGGAAGTTTATTTTGAAAAGACTCTTATGCATGTAACAAGTGGAAACTGACTCATCTAAAACTGACACTAGATGGGTATCTAGAGTGTCATAGTTTGAAGCATAGGGCAACTGACCAAGCGTCGGTATTTGTCGAGAGGGAGAATGTGTTGGTCTACTTCATTTTCATGATACATTCCTCACCCAGTAGACACAGCTTTATCCACAGTAAAGTAAAGTTTGATTCAGATTATGGCAACAGGATTAATGTCTGATGTACAATGGTGGGACAGAAAACAAGACTTTCTTATCAAAAACTTTGTGGATGGTGAACTGGATTATTATAGGAACTTGTAGAGCCCTAAAGACAACTTCTTCCCACTCTGATTCTGATTAAGACGGCGTCGAAATGCTAGTCTTCAATGAAGTTGATTAAATAAAATCTGTGTGTTCCAGTGTGCTTTGGACCTAATCTCTGAAGTCTCTCCTGTTACATCTTCCTCTCAGTTTGGTAGAAGGGACATTGAATTGAACACATTTGCATCTAATTGAAGGTGACATAATCAATTAAAGGATGAAAAGACAACTTGTAAAATTACTTTTTCTTTACTATTACTTTTATTTCTTGTATTTCAGTGTCATTTTCACCTGTGCCGCTCGCCTTGACAAACACAAAAAGTGCGCTGCCATTCCTCTCGGTCACTATCCTTTTTGCGCCTCGTCTCGATTCACCTTGTCTCTCCCTGACTCTTCTCTTGTTTGACCTTTCTGCAGCTGTTTGAGATCACGGTGCCGATCACCCAAGGCACCAAGCCGGTGACCATCAGTGTGGCCAACCACACTCAGTGCAGCTGTCTTTCCAAACTGGACGTCTACAAACAAGTTCACAGCATCATCAGGAGATCCCTGCCTGAGTAAGTGCTCATACTCACTGCATCATTCTGTCTCTGCGGATCACACACACACACACACAAACACACACACACACACACACACACACACACACACACACACACAACTTGCCGACAGTTTTGCCAGCTTTGCACACAGTATTCAGACCCAAAGGAGACCTCTGTCTCCTCAGAGCTCTCTCTCTCTGTGTGTGTGCTTGCATGTGTCTGTGACTGTATTCAAAACCTCATACTATACTAGTAGTACGTACTGATTTGGCCAAAATGTAGTATGTAGTATGCGAACAAAAGCAAAATCTACAGTGTGCCAAAAATACCCGGATGTTGTACTGATTTGGAAACAATCTCCAGTATGCAACCAAGCCCCCAGGAAGAGCGCCGGTCGTTGATCCCAACTTTCATAGTGGCCAAACGGCGGTACTGCAACATCCGTGTCCGTCATGTGATGCCATTGGGCCCAAAAATACTTTTTCCCATAGACTTACATTGGGAAAGAGACGTCTGTCACTCAGCGGATAATTTTTTTGAGGTGAATCAACTCCCCAGTACGAACACTCTAATAGTCCTTATTTAAAAACAAGCAGAATCCAGAGTTATTTCCCTTCCTCCGTTCATGTGAGTGAGACCCAGACGGAGGCTGGAGCGCAAGCCATGACGATGGCATGACGTTGGGACCCCTTGACCGAGTCATGTGACCGAGTGGACGCCACTGCGCATGTTCCATGTGCCCAAGATCTGGGTACTTTTCCAGCTGGAAGTCGAGCCATTTTGTCTTCATGTGCCACTGAGACACTTTCATAGGAATGAACGAGGCCCCGCCTCCAACGCTGTATCCAGTTCTCATAATACATCCATGTATGCAACAGACCAATCTACCTCGCCTACTGTATCCCACAATGCAAAGCGCTGGAATGGTGCAATCTTTGGTCACAACAGCAGCCAAAAACGACTTGTTTTTTACATTTTTCGTAGCTATTTCATCACTAAATTCACTTGTGAACATTTTTGAGGCGAGAAATTAACCTTTTAGATTTTGGATATTGACAGTTATACAATATTAGATGGCAAATCAAACATTTGCTCCACCGTTTTCGGAGTTTAGAAGCTCCACAAACTGCCGGGACAGCTAGCTAAGATGTAGGATGTTTGCTGCTGTGATATGACTGATGTTCTGTTAATGACAAAGAAATTATATACATTTAGAAAACGTCAGACTTTCAAACTGATTCATTAAACAGATCTATTGTATGCACTCCCTAAATATCTACAGTTTTTTGTGGTTTAGTTTTTTTCTCTGGATGTTGTAGTGGATCACACAATCCACATCAGTGATGTTAATAGACCTTGATGCCATGGAGTGTGTGTGTGTGTTTGAGAGAGAGATAGAGAGAGAGAGAGTAGGACCACTTGTGATGTTAGAGGAATGCCGATACATGCTGGTATATACATACACACACACACAAACACACACACACACACACAAAGCCGTGGCGCTAAACACAAAGTGTCAGATTGCGGCTGGAAAAGGAAACGCATTGTAGAAATTTTCACACCTACAAATCATCCAACATGTAAGAATACGCACACATGAGCGTGATGACGCACGCGTATGTTTCACATTAGGTGAGGTGAAGTGAAAGAAACACACCAGTCACACAGCAGCAGCCTTCCTCTCTCCATTGTTTTCTTTCACTTTGCTCTTTTTCCTCTCAGCGCCCCCCACCCCACTACTCCCCCATTGGTGAGCACGTCCGTTTCTGTGTCTACGCCGCTGCAGCTCTAATTGAAACCACACCGTGTCTCTTGTCATCGCCAGACTCTTTCACATCTTCAAACAATTTGTCCGTCTGCAAACACAACGCCTGCTGTCTGTCTCTGAGTCCAAGTCAACGGTTCCTTAAATTGTTGCCTTTTAGCCAGACCATTTTATCATTTGGGTGTCATGATTTCACCATTTTGTTGTTGTCATAAAAACGGTTTCACCATACTTATTTGGAGGAGAAAACAAAAAGACTAATGTTAAAATCATTGCCCAATCTGTTCATTCAATTTTGTAGAACGACTTCTTGATCCAACTTTGACCTGCACTACTTAGTTTCTTTATGCAATAACCTATATTTTTTAGGTGTGGTAACATTTCATTTCACCTTCACAGAAGTGGTTTAGATAAAAAAAAGAGGTTTGTTTACAACCTGTTTCTGCCCTTTTAGACTTTATTATAGCGATGATACTTTGTTCCAGAGCTCAACAATAAACCTGGTGAGTAAAACCTAAAAGTAAAACTAATACTGACAAGAGAATCCAAACCACCATCTGAGAGATCGTTAAATCACCATGATTCAATAGTGAACAGCTCACATTCACGGTGACACATCAGCTGATAACTATCAGCCTGCTCATTTCTTGTAGAATGACTAAACCAGAGTTGTAGCAAATATGTGGTTGATAATAATCAGTGTTTTTTTTCTGTGTGTATGTGTGTCAGATTTCCATGCTTCATCCTTTTCCTGCTGTGATTTTCTTTAATCATTAAAGGCAGGGAGGGGGATCTTGAGAAACTAGCAAGAACACGCTAGATCTTTAAAATGATCCAGCCGAAAAAAACAGCCCAGTGTTGCCAACTCTTTTCCATTGAAAGTAGCTAGCAGGACTAGCTGCTGACTTGCTCCAAAAGTCCCTAAAGGCTGGCCAACACTAAAAGATTTTCAAATCTTGACAGATGTTGAAAATGTGAGAGACTCCACACATAACAACATGTTATTTTAAATTTAACAGTTTTGTATATAGTGTGTGGAGAGCAACGATTTGGCCCAAACAGCACACTGCACACTAATAGAAGAAATGTAAATCTTGCAAAATCTCTCGCGATCAAACGTGACAACAGTGTAAACAAACATGGCGGACGACGGGCAGGAAGAATTAGTGATGTTAGTTTTTACTTTGTACTGAAAATGCATGAGGGATGGATGGATGAAGTCATGGAGACACGTTAAATAAACACTCATCAACAAGTTGGTCCTCCATTTCTGAGCTCCATCTTACTACTACTTTATGCTTCACGTTTTGCATTAGCTCATGCATTAGTCGCGGCCGCCATGACGGTGGTGGTTGTCCTTCCTTCTTCAGTCAGCTTGGTTCTCAATTGGCTTTCGTTCTTTCCCATGTGACTGCGTCATCGGCTGTCCTCGGGGTTCCCCACACACATAACAGGATATCCCATTGTAAATACTGAACATGTTTAATATTTACTATTTGAGATCGGTGCAACCAGGATGGACTTCCGAGACGATCGGGGGATGTAAAAAACACTCTAAACATACCTCACACCACAGGAACATCTGGAAAGATCATCTTTAGAACCATCAAACAATCAGGGCTTTGCTGACGATTGTCGGGGAGGGGGAACCGGGCCACAACTCGGCTTGATTCTCGTGTAGTGTGTGTCCCATATAAACCTAGCGAGAAAGTCGGCAACGCCGGCGGTCCATCGCTTCAGGCCTCCCTCCGAAGCCGCTCCCCCACAATTATCATTATGTACGTAAACGACGAACAAAACTCCTTGAAGGAAAAGGTCATGAGATCAAGGAAAGATGTGAAGGGGAATTCAGAAGGACTTAGAAAAAGACAACTGTGGTGTTAAGAGAATCCGACTGCACTAACAGTAGGCTCAGTAATGACGATGTGACGACGGCGGATGTTAGTGACGCAGGTCATCCTCTCCTTTGGTAAAGGATGGTCCAGTGTATCCTATGCTAAAGAAGAT
The DNA here is from genome assembly GCA_916701665.1 of Sebastiscus tertius. Taxonomy (NCBI): domain Eukaryota; kingdom Metazoa; phylum Chordata; class Actinopteri; order Perciformes; family Sebastidae; genus Sebastiscus; species Sebastiscus tertius. Next base: position 22,485 of record CAKAOH010026949.1, on the reverse strand, counting down.
AAGAAAGGAAGCATTGAAGCTCCTTTCCTTAACATTTAGAGAATTCAAACAGCTCTCATCATACGCCTTGGTAGCCTAGCGGTTACAGCGCATGCCATATAAACTTAATGTTCCAGGTTCGCCTCAGGATCTTTGTTGCATGTCATACCCCCTACTCTCTCTCCCCGTTTGTAGTCTGCATACTTACTAACTCTCCTCCACTTATCTGAAGTTGACCCAAGAGGCCTGTCTTTGATGGAGATGTTTATTTGCCTACAATCTGCTTCCTTCCAGTCTCCTAGTGGCTCTGAGGCTGTACTTAGGCACAGTGGTGCAGTGAGCTAAATGCTGAAGTCAGCCTGCTAACGTGCTCACAGTGACAATGTTAACATGCTCATGTTATAGGTATATTGTTTACCATGTTCACGATCTTAGCTTAGCTTGTTGCCCTTCAACAAGAAGAGACACATTGTTTTAGCTGTACAATAGGTGAGAGAAGTTCAACCATAATCCCTTCATTTGGTTCTGCTGCATTATATTCAATACTGAAGTATTGTATTCATTTCTATAGCTGGATAAATGTGGCATTAGAAGGCCTGCCACTATACGTAAGCATTTCTGATTCCAAACAGTGACATGAAGCAGTAGAAATCCCAGAGATGTCTCATCAAAGATACTCGTGATACTTCCCTCTCCCTCCTGACCATCTGATTGAAGCTGATCCAAGACATCTTTCTTTGATCAAGGTGTTTATTTGTCTACAATCCCTCAAATGGCTTATCATGGGCAGTGGGTTAAGAGAGTTAACATTCACACGCATACAGATCTGAGGAAGTGCCCAGTTTCTGACCCAGACAACTCCTGAAGATCAGATAGAAAGATGATGCCTTGTTTGGCATCATTGATGGTTTTAGTGTTATATAGACTTTGCTATAAACCATTTGAAGATGAAAATGAGTCTCTCAAATCAGATTAGACTGGATTTATTGGACTCATAGCAACAAGCCTTGTAGTGTATCAACTTATCAAGCTCTCGTGGACCTGTTAGCCATCACATATGAAAGAAAATATGAGCATTTTGAAAGAAGCGCCGGAAGTTAATCCCACAATCATTTCTACAGTAACACCCCCGAGAATAAGGTGGATACGCAGTTGAAAGTTTGATCGTCTGATTTGCTGACTATTCTGCTGGAGTGTTTCAGCTTGAAAGCTTGAAAATGTGTTGAGCTTGTTGTTGTTGTTATTGTCATTGGTACAGTAAGTAGCAATAGGTGTGAAGTACTGGAAGCTTGTGGCCTTATAAGTTGTTGGTCAGAAATTATTTGTGTGGATGAACCTTTTAAACTGTAAGTCGTTAGACAGAAAATAGCATTTGGTTAGAATGAACTAAACAATTGGTCCCTCCCTAGTTGCTTGAGAGTTCGGAGCTTTTATTTTGAATAAAATGAGTGTTATCCTGAGCTTCCTGTTAAGAAACAGTTACTCAGTGGGGCTGTCTGATGTCCATAGGGAGGTATGATGAGGGTATGATAGGCAAGGGCCCTTTAGCCTGTGTCAGCATTCCAGCTACTGTGTGATTTTTTATTAAAGTCAGGAAACCTCCCCTGGGGATCACTAGCATAGCCAGAAAAAAAACAAAAAAAAAAACTGTGGGTTTGCATCAGAAAAACTGTGTGTGCCACATGATCCAGGGATGGACTGGGACTGAAATTCAGCCTGGAACTTTGAGATATAGAGGCCCTTTATGTGAATAGAAAACTTTTTAACACTAATACAGCCACCCCAGCTGCTACCTCAGTATACTGTATACTGTAGGGGGGATATATTAGGCAACATAGTGAACATTTTGTCCTTGAAGTTGATGTCTTGGAAGCAGAAAAAATGGGCAAGCGTGAGGATGTGAGCGACTTTGACATGGGCCAAATTGTGATGGCTAGACGACTGGGTCAGAGCATCTCCAGAACTGCAGCTATTGTGGGATTATCCCAGTCTGCATTGGTCAGCACCTACCAAAAGTGGTCCAAGGAAGGAAAACCGGTGAACTGGCGACAGAGTCAGACCCGAGGCTCATTGATGCACGTGGGGAGCGAAGGCTGGCCCGTGTTGTCCGATCCAATAGAAGAGCTACTGTAGCTCAAACTGCTGAAAAAGTTAATGCTGCTTCCGATACAAAGGTGTCAGAACACACAGTGCATCGCAGTTTGTTGCGTATGGGGGCTGCATAGCCGCAGACCGGTCAGGGTGCCCATGGTGACCCTGATGTGTCCACCGCCAAAAGCGCCCACAATGGGCACGTGACCATCAGAACTGGACCACGGAGCAATGGAAGAAGGTGGCCCGGTCTGATGAATCACGTTTTCTTTTACATCATGTTGACGGCAACAAGTTGGAGGTGTTGACTCGGCCTCCAAATTCTCCAGATCTCAATCCAATTGAGCATCTGTGGGATGTGCTGGACAAACAAGTCCGATCCACGGAGGCCCCACCTCGCAACTTACAGGACTTAAAGGATCTGCTACTGACGGCTTGGTGCCAGATACCACAGCAGACCTTAAGAGGTCTAGCCTCGACGGGTCAGGGCTGTTTTGGCGGCAAAAGTGTGACCTACTCAATATTAAACAGGTGGTCATAATGTTATGGCTGATCGGTGTATATACATGAAAAGTTGTGGCTGGTCGGATATTCACAAGAGCGAAACTCCAATGTTCGAGTGCAAGTGAATGCAGCAAGAGATGCCGCTGCCAGCTGCCGCTTAGAATAGCAGCGGATGGATAGTAATAGTAACTCATTTTAGTAAGGTTATAACCAAAAATTCATTCTGCATCTGATTTTTGGGTGTGCCAGCTGCCTCTTTGGGTGGCACAAGCACACCCGTGGCTACACCATCGTGGGGGATGTTAGGATTAACAAGCAAGAACGTCTCGTGTCTATTTTAATCTTTCTCTCTGTTGAAGGTGTCCAATAGCCAACAGGACGTGTCCACCTGGTCAGTCTTGGAGCAGCAGGCAGTGTCGGTGTGTCAGCATGACCGCCAATGTGCACCACAACCCCCCTCCTCCACCACTGCCCCCTCCAAGGCCCTCCCAACAGCACCTTGGTGAGTGTTTTCACATTTGCATTGTAGAGAAGATTGTGTCTGCTTATTTTTCCTACAGTAGCCTAGAAAAAAAAAGAAAAAAGAGGAAGAAAATCAACAATTACAGCTGCTTTACATTACTGTGCTGATAGATATACAGTAGGTCTAATAGCAGAGAAATGACCCTCCGCTGCCAGCAGACTGTAGTAATACGCAGTAGTAGATGGCAGAGCTATTGGAAGCTGTGTGTGGTCATGTGAATACATCTTTATGAAACCTAAATAGATGCAATTAATGATGTAGACAACGAAATAGCCTTTAATGTGGAAACACTATGATGACATCAGCTGCTGTTTACATCACTGGCTACATTCCTTGAATCCACATCTGTCCGCTCAATGCACAGCAGCTAATGGGAGCTCTCGTGTGGGAAATCTTTAACCGGCATTCTCTTTTGAAATAACATATACACGAGAGAACTAGTGCTGCAACTAGCGAGTGATTTACTATTGATTAATCTACTGACAATTTTACTGATTAGTCGGTTAATCTAATCGATACCTTTTCCTCCAAAAAAACTGAATATTCATTTAAGTTCATTTTATTTTGACAAACTGTAGGCTATGTCATTGTATAATGTAGCAAAATATAAAATGAAATACCCTAAAATCTTAAATAAATATATTGGAGTAGAGGATCAAAATATGCTCCCCACTTTTGCCGGCGGTCACCTGGCAAAAGTCTGCGGTATTTGCCGGCGTGTTCTGTGTGGGTGAGCGGGGAGGGCTGTGTGTGCTGCGGCATGGAAGAAGAAAGAAATACATGGCAGGTGATTGAATGAACCATTCGTCATCTGTTGCGTCTCACACACACCTCCTCACAGGATGCTGATTGGTCCGTGGTCTGGCTCATGGATGTATTAAGAGAACTGGATACAGCGTTGGAGGCGGGGCCCCGTTCATTCCTATGAAAGTGTCTCAGTGGCGCATGAAAACAAAATGACTTGACTTCCGTCTGGAAAAGTACCTGGATCTTCGGCACATGGAACATGCACAGTAGCGTCCGCTCGGTCACATGACTTGGTCACGGGGTCCCAACGTCACGCTGTCGTCACGGCTTGCGTCCAGCCTCGGTCTGGGTCTCATTCACATGAATGGAGGAAGGGAAATAACTCTGGATTCTGCTATTAGTGCATTTTACAACTTTAAAAACTAAATTTTTTTAATAAGGGCTATGTAGGTGTTCGTACTGCTGAGTTGATTCACCTCAAAAACAATTATCCCCTGAGTTACAGACGTTTCATTCCGAATGTAAGTCTATGGGAAAAAGTATTTTTGGGCCCAATGCATCACGTAACTGACACGGAAGTTGTAGTACCGCCGTTTGACCACTACGAAAGTTGGGATCGACGACCGGCAAACGCATTACTTGAAGCCTGACCAGATGGATATTTGTGATATATGATCCCGCAATTCTCGCGTGATCTTGTCACATTGGGAGAATCCAGCTGCAGTGCAAGGTAACGAAGTATTTAGCAGCTCCGAGAAAAGATAAAAAAAAAAAAAACATGCGATCTGAAATACTGATGTTGACTTATTTTTAGTGTCAACGTCGTTGACTGCACCAACTAATCGCGGCAGGCCTAGAGATAACCGTCATTAAAGGTGGGCACAGGTGGTGAGGGAGGGCCTCATCTGTAGAGCCAATCATCAATGCAGCACATGTCTGCCAGCTCTATACATGTAGCAAAGTGTCTTTTCAGTTAGCATGTAGCATTTGTCCAACCCAGTGATGCAACTCCAGGGTCTGAGAACTGAAGCCAATGCTGAAGTGCCTTAAACTTGCATTCTCTCTAATAGCCAGCAGGGGGCGACTCCTCTGGTTGCCAAAAGAAGTCTGATTGTATAGAAGTCTATGAGAAAGTGACCCTACTTCTCACTTGATTTATTACCTCAGTAAACATTGTAAACATGAGTTTATGGTCTCAATCTCTAGTTTCAAGTCTTCTTCAATACAGCATGATGTTCATTTAGTAAATCATGGTCCCATTTAGAGTCGAATAGACCATAAAGCAGGGGATGCTTTAGGGCGGGGCTACTTTGTGATTGACAGGTCGTTACCACGACGTTGTCCAGTCTGGGAGTTGTCCATGTTTTTGTCTTAGAACTTTAACCCTCTCACAGTGTGTTTTCAGTTCATGAAAGTTAATTAAAACCTTTTTGGTCGCCTAAAAACGCCTTATTCAGCATTCGGTTGTACTTAGCTCCACCCTCTCATGTCACTTCTGGTTGCAAAAGACCAACATGGCGACAGCCAAGTACCAAGATGGCGACGGCATTAAAACGGCAGTCCACAAACCAATGGGTGAAGGCACAGTGACTTTGTCCACTTCTTATATACAGTATATGGTCCAACCTCACTGAAATTGTTGAGGCACGTGGTGAGAAGGAAAAGGTTTGTCTTTTCTAAAAAAAGTGAGTATTTTTGCACAGTTTACAAAATTCAGTTGCGTGACATCACCTGGAATGGAATGTTTTCTCTTGACCATATCTGTGACTGACACATCCCTTTGACCACCTCCCGTTTTACTCATGGACTTCCCGTTAAATCGTTCTCTTTATTTTGGTACATGGTACAACTCTGAGATGACACAGTATTGAAAGCAGAACTAGACAGATCAGCCCAGCTGATTAATTGGCTAATATAAGCTTATTGTAGATACATCAGTATCGTGTTTATGTCGGCTGATAAGAATGAAGAAATTGCAGTACAGAAATGCCAAACTAGGTTTGAGGTCATTAACAAACATTATATTCCGAAAGCAATATCAGTATCAGCCACTGCACACTGACTCATGATCCGGTGGAATTAGTTGAAATGAGCTTTTGCAGTCAAGAGAGTTTGTTGAACTTGGAACAAGCGTACAAGCAAACCTTACAGAAAAAAAGTCAGAGGTTTAGGGTCAGATTACAGAAATTGAAGAAAAAGAAAAGTTAGAAAAGTCAATACTGCAGATGCAGATCAACCTATAGATAACAGTACAGAACAAATACATACATACAGTAGCTGCCAATAAATATGACTGATCAGTGTGGCTTGTTGCTGCATGATGACGTGTCCCCAAGGCCTGTAGTGAGCACACACATAAAACACTGAAACAAACACACTGTTAGTAGAGCCATCTCTCTCTATGTTAGTCTTTGTGACAGGAGAATGTTCATGTGTTCATTGAGGAGTATTTATGACTGCAATGTGTTTGTTGAGAGTGTGTGTGTGTGTGTGTGTGTGTGTGTGTGTGTGTGTGTTTCAGAGGATGTAGCAGGCTCAGTTTTAGAGTGAAGCTACTGGTATATGAAACTAGAATGGCATTTGGAGAGCGCAGACCTCTGCCAACGCGTGACTTTAAAAACAGATCACAGCTCACAGCTGGCGGTACCGTGAGGTGGTCGGCTTATTATTAACACGGTGTGTTTCCGTGTAACGTATCGACAGATGCCTCTCATTCAGCAGCCTTGTTATGTCTGTATAATGTTACACTACGTTGTCTCTCATCCCGTCATCTACCGCTTTTTTCTTTCTCACCATGGACGGCCAGCAGCTCCCGCCGCACCTCGGAGTCTCGCCACACATACACACACGTATGTCTCTGCTATCAGAAGGAAGAAAGCGGAGTCATGCGTCATCAACGCGTCATCAGTTATACTGCTCATGTGTTATACCCTGTGGTCTTAATGCTCAGGCTGATTGGAATCCTTAAAAATATTCTTGAATCCGGATCAATGATCCAGATCGCCACCAAGATCTAATGGATTGTTCATTGTGCCACACCCCACCCCTCCAAAAGATTTCATTCAAATCCATCGCAAACTTTTGGAGTAATTCTGCCAACAGACAGACAGACATACAAACCAACGCCGGTGCAAACATAACTTGGTGGAGGTAACTAAACTAACTACCAAACTTGTCATGTTAGCGTGTCGGAAAGGAGGATAAATAACGCTCTGATGTTACGCTAAATTTTGTAGAGAAAAAACTTTCCATTTTCAAAAGGGTCCCTTGACCTCTCACCTCAAGATATGTGAATGTAAATGGGTTCTATGGGTACCCACGAGTCTCCCCTTTACAAACATGCCCACTTTATGATAATCACATGCAGTTTGGGGGCAAAAAACAAACCAAATGTATGCAGTATAAATGTGATATTTTCGCCTATTTCTAAAATGGTGTATCTGAATATTTCTGCATACTGGCATCCCTAAACAGTAAACAGTAAAGCTTAGAGTCTTGTGGATCCAATGAGTCCAACTGTATTCATGTGTGATGATGTTAGTCCCCATAGTAGCCATTTCATTGTAGTGAGACCATTTTTGGAAACTTGAGCTCACTTTATAAAATGACCTGTGGTGACCTCTAGGATAATCACAGCCTCATGAAACTTTACAACCACAAACTAGAGACCTAGAGCATTCAGAGGATGGATGGACAATAACTAGATTGACAATAAGGGGGTTTCTGAGCAGTTTACACAACAGAAGAGCTCACCATACAATTGCCCAAAAATGCAATTCTTGCAGAAATCTCCAAATGTCAAAAGTGTTTGATACCAAATCACAGCATGGCTTTTTCTATGGTGTTATGGGTCTATGGCTTATATTGTACTCTACTTTGCTATTAGAGTGCGGTCTAGACCTGCTCTATATAAAAAGTGTCTCGAGATAACTTCTGTTATGTTATGACGCCATATAAAAATAAATTGAATTGAATTGAATATTATTGTCTAATGAGAGATGAGGACTTCAGGGATTTTCCTCCTTGATAAAACAAAAACGACTACAAAATGTGCAATAATCACATTGATTAAATTACAGAGCCCATAAAAACTAATTTGCTCATATGTAGACCTATAAACAAATGAATAAATAAATAGACTGTAGCCTATGTCAACATACAATGAAAAAAATAAAAGACCAGGCTTTGTTGAGACTGTCTATCGATCTCCTGCGCTCTGTTTCAGTGCCAGGGACAGCACCGCTACAGACGCTCACTATCCGTCTGAAAATAACTGATAATAATAATTAATGTTGATGCATAATGAATACACGTAGGCCATAATAATTAAATTAACTAAACTAAATGCTGCATTTGAATACTGATTTGGACATTGATTACCATGGCAACGGTCAAAGCTTTGGGTCAGCCTTAACTAAAGAGACATAGACCCGTTTTTGTCTTTAGGGGGAGATAGCAGGTCAGCAGTAGATGTCACATAGAAGTGGTGTACGTCATCTGAAAGCTGAGAACCTGAAGATTAATTTGAGATGCTGCTCAGCATTGTGTGTCAAGTTGTTCTATTCATAAATCAGAAATAAACATGAATTAATTCAAATAAATTGTGTATAAGGGCTTATGATGTATGATGGTAGTACATGATGGCTATTGCTCTATTATGTCACTTCTCTGCTCTAGGTCTCTAGTTTGTGGCTGTGAAGTTTCATGAAGTTGTGATTATCCTAGAGGTCACAACAGGTCAGAGGTCAAGAGACCTCTGTAAAAATGGCTATGCCAGTTTTTCTTTGCCAAAATTTAGCATATTTTCGGAGAATTATTCACACTCTTTCCTGACAAGGTACCAATTATTCCTCAGGTTTTCTAGTTTCATATGATATCTGTTGCTTCACTCTAACTCTAAAACTGAGCCTGCTACAACCTCTGAGAGACGGTAAAGTCAGTTTGGAGGGTTAAAAGCATCACGCATGCGCACGCACGTGCGTCTGCATGGGTGAGTTGCACTAATCTCACTCAGACACACGTAAATACACACAGGTGGGAGTTTTAGTAAATAATCACACTCATGCGTGTGTGATTCATGTCCTCCATGTCCCTTTGTACCCCCCATATTGTGTGCATGCGTGTGTGTATGTGTGTGTGTGTTTGGCTATGATAAAACTCTGGACTCTGTGTAAACAGAGGAGAAACAGCAGAATGCGGACATAAACCCCAGACTCCACAGCAACTCACACATACAAATACACATTCAGTATGTATTACAGGGCCAAGGCAAATTATCTGTGAAAGATATCAGGACATAGGACATTTACTGCATAGATTAATGGAGAGCAAGCAGGCTTTCCACTAGCTTTACAGCTCATGATGACTACTTAAATATACACATTATGTCCCTCTAACTTTATTTTAAAACACTGTTCGACTAAGGGGGTGCCTTTCACTCTGCAAAAGCAAACATGCCCTCTACGGGGGCCCAGCACGCCAGAAAACCTGATAAAGTTCCCTCCAGAGTGCCCTTGCAGCAGAGAGAACGTTACAGATTTACAGATAAATGTTTAATTTAAAATGAACAATGAACACCATTAAATATGCTAATATGTTTATTGTGTTTCTATAATGTTCTTCTAAATTAAAATTAGCTCATATTTAAAGCTGCAGTGGGTAGAAATGGAGCAAATACAATTAAAAAAAGTTATTTTTATAAAACGGTCACTATATCCTGACAGTAGTACATGAGACAGGTAATCTGAAAAAAATCATGTTCCTCTGTGTCCTCCGGTGCTCCTAACGGCATCTGCAAGATTTCACAGACCGGAGGAAAACAAGCAGTCAGAGCTGATCTGGAGTCTGCCGTCCAGCTGCTGTCTTCAAACTCCGACCAAAGGGTCAAACTAGGCAGCGCTGATCAAATATGAATCAATATTGTGTTACTGTAATGACTATTTCTCTCCTCTAATGTTGTCAGAATCATCTTGTAGTGTACTGTTTAGCTGTAAAATGAGAAAGTTTGTGACCCAGCAGCCATGTTGAGATCAGGTTGAGGAAATACCAAGCACCGCCCACCAGCCGGAGCACAGCCAATTGGAACGCTCTCTCTCTGAAATGACCTGTGATTGGTCAAAGTGTCCTGTCACAGGCTAGATTTTCTCAAGCCTGAAAACAGAGCCATGAGGAGGTGCAGAAGTCTAGTTATCTCTCAGAACACTTGAATTACAATATACTGAAAGGTTATTATGGAATTTTTGCCCAATGATGCCAAAAATATATACTACATACTAAAGCTTTAAGGCAAGTTAAGGGTGTTTGTGTGTTAAGCACATTCATTATATTTAGCGATATAAATCGCATTTGAAAATGTTTTATGTCAGTTGGATGGTGCTGTGCAGTATATCTTAATCTGTGTTACTCAGTGGACTGACTCCTCCTAAATCACTCTGGATCTGCTGGGCCATATTTGTAACCATAACTGTAAGGAACAGCAGGCTTTCACAATACAGACGCTTGTCATGATGGAGAGAGACCGCAAAGTCACCCCTGAAAGATGAGGACATAAAGCCAAAATTTGGCAAGGAAGGTTTGACAAACTATGGCATTAGTCCAGTAGAACAGACATATTACACAAATAATTCTGTGTGACAGAGCTCCCCAAAACGTGTTGATATGTGTGAAAAGGCCAGAAACTAACGTCGACATTCAGAGTGGGTATGATAGGATTGTTTTTGAATAAGGATGTAGAGATGAAGATGAATGATCGTATTGTAAAGGAAAAAATGTGAGTAATCCGGGCTATGGAAGAGTCACTTTGAAACTAAAAACTTGCTCTGTCCACAGTCTCTCATCCACCGCCGCTATGTTTACACAAGTATAGAGCGCTAGCTCGGCTGATAGCGAGTTGTTACAAACAAACAAGTGTAAATTATTTTGTTGAGTTGCCTCTTAGTGAAGGCTCTGAACGACTTTAGTTCCTTACCTCCAGTCCATTTACCATAGTAAGCAGTGTGCAGTGTATGTGTTGGGGAGTTTATGAAGGGTGGAATGAAAGGAGTGAAGTGGTGATGTGTCAAGTCAATTTTATTTGTATAGCCCAAAATCACAAATCACAAATTTGCCTCTGGGGGCTTTACAATCTGTACAGGATACGACATTCTGTGTCTTTTACAGTACAACCCTCTCATCGGATAAAGAAAAACTTAACCAAAACAAACCTTTTAACAAGGAAAAAAAATGTTAGAAACCTCAGGAAGAGCAACAGAGGAGGGATCCCCCTTCCAGGACGGACAGATGTGCAATAGATGTCGTGTGTACAGAGTAACAAAATCATGAAAATACAACATAGACAATCCGTATGACAAAAAAGATAATACATATAATGTGACCATATGTTAGAAGGTGGATCGAGGAGGATGTCAAGCAGCTTCCCGGCATTGCCAAACAGATAGAGCCAGAGCAACACAACCTCCTCTCCACGCCAGACAGATAGAGCCAGAGCAACACAACCTCCTCTCCATGCCAGCCAGATAGAGCCAGAGCAACACGACCTCCTCTCCACGCCAGACAGATAGAGTCAGAGCAACACAACCTCCTCTCCATGCCAGATAGATAGAGCCAGAGCTACACAACCTCCTCTCCACACCAGATAGATAAAGCCAGAGCAACACGAAAACCTCTCCACGCCAAATAGATAGAGCCAGAGCCAGAGCAACACAACCTCCTCTCCACGCCAGACAGATAGAGCCAGAGCAACACAACCTCCTCTCCACGCCAGACAGATAGAGCCAGAGCAGCACAACGTCCTCTCCACGCCAGGTAGATAGAGCCAGAGCAACACAACCTCCTCTTGACGCCAGATAGATAGAGACAGAGCAACACGAAAACCTCTCCACGCCGAATAGATAGAGCCGGAGCCAGAACAACACAACCTCCTCTCCACCATGGAACCCAGAGAGAGGACCATATTTTGTGCTGTTATTGATGAGGTTGGAGGCCGTCGTTGTGCAGACTACGGAGCCGCCGTGTTATTATCATAAGTATATGCGCAACGTAACGCTCGGCTACACACACTAGAACAAAAGCTGTCTGTATGTAGTCTAACTGTTTAGTTTAGTTTGACACTTATCTTAAACTGATTGTACACTTTGTTGCTGGCTGAGGCAGAGCAACCCCTCCTCCCTCTACCAGCGGTAACATTACCTGAAGTCAGTGGGAGGAGGACATAGGACAGGAGGAAGGAGTGATACTGACTGATGTCTGTGTACTTCATTCTTTATAAACTTCACTCAAGAATATGATTTATTTGATTAACATTTTAGAGTTTATATGGTGACTTTGCTGTTATAAACATTACTGTTGCTGCTCAAGAAACTACATTTAACCAAGATATATTTAACACATTCAATTAATCCGGTTCTGAATTTAAAGACAACCAGGCTGACATAAGTATAGCTAATGTGCACACTTCAATATTTATTTATTTATTGCAAGTCATATCGTCATCGCAATATTGAACAGTATTATCGCACATCGCAGATTTTCATCATATCGTGCAGGCCTAGTTCACACAGAGGGAGAGAGACATCAGTGTTTTGGTGGTTTTACACCGAGGAAGTCCAGTGTGCGGCCAATGTGTGTTGATCCTGAATTATGTAATTTAAGGGTATGAATTATTAAGAAGAGGTATATGAGGGAGCTATTCTATCAAAATTTGTTTTTATTGTGTCGTGCAGATTTTGTTCTCAGCTTGAAAACAGTCGTCCTCAGGGGGAAATGAAAGTTCCATCGAAGCTCAATACATCGATTTTGGTTGTTAAAGTCTGTGTTACATGCTGCCATGCTGGAGTAGACACAGCTTGCATTTTGTCAGCAGTAAACCGCGTGTCTTTGTTATCTGTATTTGTTCATCTGTAGACACACAAACCAGCGCTGAAAGAGAGCCATCTGTGTTCTCCCCGAGGAAAAAGAGAACGTCGCTAGTTCATTTCAAGAATGTCTCAATTTTATAGTTTATTAGTGTCGTCAAACAACTGTCACACAGTTTTTTTATATATAGTTGTGTTTTCATTAATAGCCAACATTTATAACAGTGTTTTACATAGGCTGTCATTTGTTTTCTTTAAATTTACGGCAACAATTAACGTCCGTCCGTCCTTCCAATTCTCGTGAAAGCGATACCTCAGGAACGCCTGGAGGGAATTTCTTCAAATTTGGCACTAACTTTCACTTCGAACAAAGGATGAGCTGATTAGATTTTGGTGGTCGGAGGTCACTGGGACCTCACAAAAATATGTTTTTGGACATAACTCAAGAATTGATTTGCTAATTATGACACAAATGTCCAACAGGGTAAAATGATGAAGTGATGACATCTTGGACAGATACGGTAGTACGGTAGTTCTAGTTTATTTATATCATCTTGTTGAGATCATTTCTAGTGGATTTAATTACAATACAACAGACTGACTATGCTGGGGAATGCTGACCCCACTTTCAGACACTGGAAACATAGGAAAATGTAAAAAGAACAGTGATATCAGTACACTCTCTGTCTCCACTCATTTAATACAAACCCCTAATCTGTGTGTGTTTCCCTCTCCTTCTACCTCTACAGACATATTCTCAGCAGATGTGTGTGGCCAAGATAAGGAACTGGACGTCGAAACCTGTCAGTGTGTGTGTCGGCGTGGGGATCAGAGTCAAGACTGTGGCCCTAACCGACACCTCGACCGCAACACCTGCCAGTGTGTTTGCAACATCCCGCCTGCTCCCTCCTGCCCGCAGAACCACGTTTTCAATAAGGAGACCTGTCAGTGCACGTGTAGCAAGACGTGTCCGAGGCACCAGCCACTCAGTAAAACAAAGTGTTCCTGTGAATGTAACGAGTCGCCCAACAAGTGTTTCCTAAAAGGAAGGAGGTTTCACCAAGCCACATGCAGGTAAGGAGGGATTGTGGAGGGTTTCAGTAACACCTGCTGACACTTTTAGCGGGAGAGTACTTTACCTTAAGCCTCGTCCACACAGGAACGTCAGGAGTGCGTGGCGGCTGCGTTACCTGTTTGTCTTTTATTTCGGCGTCAGTGTTAACAGCTTAGAACAGCGACACTGCCCGCGTGAGACTTGCGGGTCAGCTACGTCAAGTGGATTGATAGCGCCTGAAACTCTGCAGACCGGCTCCTCTGCACCCGGTGCCCGTCTTGAGAGAGCGAGGAGTCCAGTGCGCTGTTCGTCTGCATGCACACCATGGATGCGTGCTCGCTCTGCAAAGGGCAGAGCTGGCAAGCTGGCACAAGCATGTCTGGAGAGTGAACCGGAGTAACGTTTAACATTTCTTTACTAATAAAAGTGCTAGAAAAACACTTTCATACAATGTTTGTCGTCCTTAAAGGTCCCATATTGTAAAAAGTGACATTTTCATGTCTTTTATATCATAAAGCAGGTGTAAGTTCTATATAAATACTTTGAAAGTATCGAAACGCTCAATCCACAGAGAAATACACACAGCTCGTATTCAGAAACTGAGCTTTTATAACAAGACATTAGGATTTCTGTCCATTTGTGATGTCACAAATCTACAATATTTAGACCATTTCAAAGTTTTAAACGTAAACATTCTAAATGTGTCCCAGTTTATTTCCTATTGCAGTGTATGTAAATAACATCAGCTGACAGGACATAAACATGGACCTAAACTGTTGCCTAGCAGCGCTATTCTGTTGCAATTCCATTGAAATTCCATTGAAATGTACTAAAACAGAGCGTTTCAGACAGAGGGTGAATACAGGCATATTCAAGCAGACAGTATGAGGAAAATAAAGGTTTTTTTTAAACATTAAAGTATGTAAACATGTTCTAGTAGAAACCCAAAATACAAGTAAGAACCTGAAAATGAGCACAATATGGGACCTTTAAATACAAGGTGCAAATCCTTAGTATCGATGTAATCGATTTTTGTTTTTCAAATCGACTTCATATCGATATACGTCCCCTGTGAAGGACAACTTGCCGAGTACCTATCGATGTAGTTGGATCGTAGGAATATAAATCGATACATCGATGTAGTAGATGAATCGTTACACCCCTAGCCTACGTGATGTCAAATGTATCTCGGCCAATAACGGTGCTGTTTTTTTTATTGTTCTACATTATGATCTACAGAAAACCAAACAATGTTCCTACACACGGCGATGCTTTCTTGTTCTTCTAGTCTAAATTGCTGTATTTGTAATGTCATAACGCCATGTGTTATGTGAAGCCAAGTGTGTTGGTATTGAATTATTATAGCTGTATTATGCACCAGATAGTTTAATGAATAATAATTAGCATAAAGTATTTGTGATCATGGCGAGACATTTGGCAGCTATATAACAAGGGCCTTTCCTTGTTGTATTTCAGTGGTTCATTAGTTGCATCATCGTGAAGTCGAGTCAACCCTGCTCAACACACACACACACACACACACGCACACACACACACACACACACACACACACACACTGGCAATGTTCGTGACTGCGTTTAGCCAGAGGAAAGTGCTGGTCCAGCAGTGGTAGGGTAGGTGGTTATTGCAGTGAACCCGGTGTGTAATACAAGACCTCGGTGTGCTAATGACTTCTCCTAGCTGTCACTTAACCATTTCCTCTCCAAGCACAGAAGGAAACACACACACACATACACATCCATCCATCTCGTCCAGTCTTGACCCTTTGTGACCTTGTTTGAGAGTGATTTATGAGTATAACGTAGCAGTAGGAATCTAGTGTCTGGGATCTGGCACTGGTGTGTATGTGGCTGTGAGTCTGTGTGTGTGTGTGTGTGTGTTTGTTTGAAAGAGAGCGTGTGTGTCTATTTGAACTCTTCTGCGTATTTCATCATGGGTTCATAGATCCCTACAAGTAACCATGACTAAATATTCTGTGACACCCCGTGCAGCCAGAAAAGCAGCACCAGTAAAACAGGAATTCATCCTTCCAATGCTTCATGGATCCACTCCTTTGTGTAATCATTTGATGGTAGGCCTTGACTCTGGGCTGGGGTTAACAGATGTGAACCTTTGAAGGTGCAATACTTATGTTTTGGGGCTTCAAGCTGTTATTTTGTTGCTAATACTGACTTACATGACATGTACTTGACAATTTCCATTTCCATGTCCAGAAAATCAGAGTAGTCACAGTTACTTATCTTAATTTTTATTCTTGTTATGTTTAAAGAACACTGTCTCATGATGCCCAAAGAACAATGACAATGGCATCAGAAGTGAAACTGTAGAACAGTTTGACATCCTGTTCTGGTGAAAGCTCTGGTGGTTCAGGCATGAGCTGTAAATCACAAAGTAGTTGTGAAGGCTTTTACCGCTATGAAATCTAAACCTCGGTCATAACCTTTGACCTTTAGAACACACAAGAAAGTAGTTAGTGTTTGTCTTTGTAAGCGCTGCAGTGGTGCTCAATCATTAGCAGCACTGTTTGGCTGTACTGAAAACATGCAGGTTCCTGGAAAAACAGAGGATCGTGGATGTAGATTATAAATGACCAAATTAAGTAAAGAAAGAAGTAAGTCTCTAGTTTTAAGTCACATTGGTGAGGAATCAGATCTGAACATTACTTTGGAATCAGGTTACATTAAAGTGGCAGTAGTCAGTATATTTTTGGCATCATTAGGCAAAAATTCCATAATAACCTTTCAGCATATTGTAATTCAAGTGTTCTGAGAGAAAACTAGACTTCTGCACCTCCTCATGGCTCTGCTTTCAGGCTTTAAAAAGATCTAACCCTTGATGGGAGACTTTGTCCAATCACAGGTCATTTCAAAGAGAGAGCGTTCCTATTGGCTGTGCTCCGGTCATGTGACCGGTACTTGGCGTTTTACAGCTAAACAGTACACTACAAGATGATTCTGAAAACATTTGAGGAGAGAAATAGGCATTACAGTAACAGAATATTGATTCATATTTGATCAGCGCTGCCTAGTTTGACCGTTTGGTCGGAGTTCGCGAGTGATTGACAGCCGGCTCTCATAGACAGCCGACCTCAGATCAGCTCTGGTTGTTTTCTTCCGGTCTGTAAAATCCTGCAGATGCTGTTAGGAGCACCGGAGGACACCGGAGAACACAGAGGAACATGATTTTTTTCAGATTATTATTATTATTCATTTTATAAATATACCTTTTTTAATCATATTTGCTCCAATCTCGCCTACTTCAGCTTTAACAACTCATTGCATTCAGTGTTTCTACAAAAAATGTGAGTTGCATTGGCCACTGTAGTTCCTCTACACACTTGGCACACAGGAGAGGCTTCAGTTGGTTGCAGTCTGCAAGCTCACCGCTAGATACCGCCAGATCCTACACACTGCTCCTTTAAGGTCCTGACACACCAAGCCGACGTCGGACAGTTCGGCTCTAGTCTGCCCATGTCTGAGGTTTTTCGTCCGATTCAGCATGTTGAATCGTCGGTGAGAGAAACCCCTCTGTTTGGCTGTTCAGCTTAAACGAATCACTGCACGAGAAGAGAAACAGAGGTGTTGAAAGTAAGCCGATGAGTTAAGTCAAGAGGAAAAACACAGAAGGCTCTTCTCATTTTTCATCTTCATCTCATCTGATCATTCAAACACACGGATATTTTCACAACCACATGGCCGTCTGAATGAAGCTAAGTGGTGAGTGAGAGTGGTGTGAAAATGGTCGAACGCTGCTTTGTTTCATGTACGTGTCATAACAACGGCTTGTATATCAGCCGTCCTCAGCCTTCCGGTTTCCCTTTTTGAATGACAAATACAAACTACTGCTCCCTGCTGGTGTGGAGAGTTATTTCATCTCACGCATGCGCAGATCGTCGAGGTAGTTGGCCGTCGGCTGTAGTCTTTGCGGTGTGTTTGTGTGCAACTTGTTGGCCAAGACAAAGTGCACACCTAATCTGCTCCGGAGCAGGTTAGGTGTTCAGCATCAGTTACCGTGGCGATATATCCCGGTAAGAAGTGATCCACCTTTGTAGGACTGAAAACCCTGAAGGGTTAACCCTGAAGTTACCTCGCAAAACCCCAAATCCTGCTTCGTAGTACAGGCCTCTGCTCGAGACATTTTGCTGATATAACATTAGTTTTGAAGCTAAATCCTGTTTTTTTTTTTTCTTTCATTGCAGTTGTCTCAAGCCTCCCTGTGAGGTAAGGAGGCGAAGGTGTGAACCAGGCTTCTTCTTCAGCGAGGAAGTGTGTCGCTGCGTACCGTCCCACTGGAGACGACTGGACTAACCGCCGGCTGATAACACGCTGACGCCGATGCTAATGAGCAGATAACAAACTTTAACAAGTAGAATTCATCACCCATCCTGCTGCTGCTGGTCATGAGTTTCCTCATCAGCTGTGATGGCAGCTAAGTGTGTGGACCCTGATGAACGTGGGGAAACCTCCGTGACTGGAGTGCAGATATGGGAAGCTCTGGTGATTTGAAGGTGGGAAATGCACTGACTCGGCTTATGAGGACGTCTTTAATGGGAGAGGTGGCTGATCGGAGCCCAGAAGAAGAAGTAAGGACTGAAAGAGAGAGTTGTTGACACTTGTTTTAAAATACTGTCTAAATATACAGTATATATGGGGGGGTTTTGTATTAATTATGTCTCAGTATTCTTATGTCAGATATTGATTATATAATTTATTTAAATGTTATTTTTCAACCTCTGTTTATTACAATTTCAATATTTTTCCCTGAAAATACACTGTGATCAATATTTTTGTATCATTTATAGTATATGTGTAAAATAAAGTATATAAATAATATTGTAAAACTTTGTTTGTTCTAGTGCATATTATACTGAGGTTATCCTGATCTTCAGCCATCTCAGCATCAGAAAAAAACCCCTGTAAGGTAAAAACCAAAGGAAAAATATGAAATGTTCAGTGTGAAGAATAGATTTTGAACTTTTAGAAACACCCCAGGTTCTCCTTCTATTGATTTCAAATTATTCGTGGTCTGAAACTGACAGTCAAACCCAGTCAACTTGAAGAGTTTTATACCTGAGTGGTTGAAATGAAAAATATAAAAGAGCACTTCAATTAAAAAAAGACAGCTCTGTGTGTGTGTGTCTGTTTAATATGTGAGGTTTGAGTAAGTTCCTCATCTCACTTACAGAATCATCACCACCCCCACCCTTCAATGCACTTATCACTGATTTAGAAAACTTTTACTTCAAGTCAATCTTCACTTGGTTGAATAATCGAACAAATGTGACGAGCCTCAGTTTAATACAACACAAATCTGATATCAAAGATCTTGGTACAGCATGAATGCATGCACACAGTCAGACCAAAAACTTAAAGTGACATAATGATTCACCCAGCCTTATACAGTATCACCCACGTCTTACAGAATCACCTTAATCACACTACCTTGGAGGAAGCAAAACATTGTTGTGTCTAACTCTTGGTTCAGAATGTTGGGAGTCAGGAATATCTACAAGGTCCCCAGTTTATCTTAACCCACAGACACCCAGAGTCTCCTCACATAGGGCACGCCAAGTGTGAAGGACCAACCAGACGACAATATACAATTTATTCATTATGATGACATTCAAATATCCTCACATCTATTCATTTTACGACAGTTACTTAGTTACCTCCGCCAAGGCCGAAGGCCTAGGAAGGAGGTTATGTTTTCACCAGAATTGGTTTATTTGTTGTTTTTTTTGTTTGTTTGTCCGTTAGCAGGATTACTCCAAAAGTCCATGATGGAGTTGAATGACATTTTTTGGATGGGTGGAGTGTGGCACAATGAACAATCCATTCAATTTTGGTAGCGATCCGGATCATGATCCGGATTCAGGAATATTTTTAAGAATTCCGATCAGCCTGAGCATTAAGACCACAGGGTATAACACACGCGCAGTGTAGCTAATGACGCGTTGATGACGCATGACCCCGCCTCTTTCCTCCTTCTGAGAGCAGAGAGATACATGTGTGGATGTGTGTGCGGGTGCTGCTGTCCATCTGCGGTGAGAAAGAAAAAAGTGGTAGATGACGGGATGAGAGACAACGTAGTGTAACGTTATACAGACATATCAAGGCTGCTGAATGAGAGAGGCATCCACTGATACGTTACACGGAAGCACACCGTGTTAATAATAAGCCACCCACCTCACGGTACCTCCAGCTGTGAACTGTGATCTGTTTTTAAAGTCAAGCGTTGGCGGAGGTCTGCGCTCTCCGAGTGCCATTTCAGTTGAACAATTACTTTTCCACCTCGTTGTGTAATTCCCCACGCCATAAGGAAACAATACAATAATAAATGACAAGAAATTATTCTTGTCTTATAAATTAGTATATTGCTTTCTCTCTCTTACATGTCTTTGCATGAGATCAGGTTGATTTTTAACAGTTAAGAAATATATCAACATTTGGCAACAACAGAATTTTAAATTAAAGGCAATATCGAATTCACATTTTCCTTTTCACCAACTTCACCAAGTTTATTCATTCCTCTTCTGGGTTTGATTTTGTTTGTCATGGAATGCTTTTCACAGCCAACTCTTAATGAAAGAAATTTAATATTCACACACAATAATAATCTTTGACAATAAGATATACAGTATATTCACAGGAATGGATTACCTCACGTAATATATACATGAAGCATAGCACAGTAAATAAACTCAAACCTGTGGCTGACTGGTAGGAAGGACACATTCAACAATATACTACTGCTTTGGAATATGTTGTGCAGTACTGTAATGCAAAGAAAATGGGATTTTCAGGTGTAAAATAAAAAAAAAAAAACACTCTGTTCCTTGAAAAGAAGAAAAAGAAAATGAATCAAAGGTTCAATAGAAATAATACTGGACTCATTCAAAACTAACAAATATTATTTTTTAAAAATCACAGCAGAATTCCTACATTCAGAGTGTCCTGGACAGTTGAGTTAAGGCTTGTGAGCCGCTCCTGAAGACATGTTATAAAAAAAAACAACTAACCATATTATTGTTTCCTCGTCATTTCCTTCCTGAACATTCTCCAGCAGTGAGTCGTCCTCCCTGCGGCTACACAGACGGCTGAGTACAAGTGATGGTTTACATCATGCAAATATGAAAACATCCACCAGTTTTTAACTTGAACTAAGATGTTGTCAGTCTTTAGATTTGCCGTTACTGAGTAGGATGAAGAACCCAGCAGCTGATAAACTCACTGAATGTTAGGCCCTGTCAGCAGCTGGATATATATATATAGTTAGGATTTGTATATGTCAAGGATCCACAGGTACAGACTGTAAACAGACTGCACTATTGCGCAACTTTAACTGCAAAATATAAAACATCCATATTAAAACTGATCACGTTTTTCAAATCCCCAAAAACACAAAGCCATTGTGATTAAGAAAGGCCTGTCTGGTATCAGCATCAACATCAGAATGTGTTATATGTACTGTATGCAATGACGCTCTTATACAATCATGTGACAGTTTAGACATGGTAGATATACTTTATATCACAATCACTCTAAGTTAATTTGCAGTTTGTTTATTTAAGCATATTAAGATGTTAAAGTTTCAGTAGGCAGTATATATTTTTGGCATCATTTGGCAAACATTCCATAATAACCTTTCAGCATATTGTAATTCAAGTGTTCTGAGAGAAAACTAGACTTCTGCTCCTCCTCATGGCTCTGTTTTCAGGCTTTAGAAAGTCTAGCCCATGACGGGAGACTTTGACCAATCACAGGTCATTTCAGAGAGAGAGCGTTCCTACTGGCTGTGCTCCGGTCATGTGACCGGTAGTTTGGCATTCCTTCAAGAGATTTCACAAAGGCAGCTGCGACACAAACATTCTCATTTTACAGCTAAACAGTACACTACAAGATGATTCTGAAAACATTTGAGGAGAGAAATAGGCATTAATGTAACAGAATATTGATTCATATTTGATCAGCGCTGACTAGTTTGACCGTTTGGTCGAAGTTCGCGAGTGATTGACAGCCGGCTCTCAGAGACAGCAGCTGGACAGCAGACTCCAGATCATCTCTGATTGGTTGTTTTCCTCCGGTCTGTGAAATCTTGCAGATGCCGTTAGGAGCACCGGAGGACACAGAGGATACAGAGGAACATGATTTTTTTCAGATTACCTGTCTCATGCACTACTGTCAGGATATGGGTTTTATAAAAATAACTTTTTTTAATCATATTTGCTCCAATCTCGCCTACTTCAGCTTTAATAGTGTTAATATATAAATGTAGAATATGCAGGTTTTACAAAAACCTCAAACTGCACTCTCCACACACAGACACACACAGACACACGCACAAACACACAAACACACAGGCACACAATCATTCCAAATCCAACATGAGCACATTTCACAATTTGACGATGATAACCAGTCAAAGATGGAAGAGAAAGAAAGGTGAGGTTTCCTCTTCCCTTCCCTGTCTTCTCTTGTTCCACTAATCTGTCTTTGTTCTTCAGCCGGATTCATGCTCTACACACACACACAAACACACACACACACACACACAAAAGCACACGCACACACAACGATGGACTTCCCTGAGAGACAGATCAGTCCAGTATGCCACTCATTCAGGTGTGTGTCTCTGTGTGTGTACGTGCGTGTGTGTTAGCATTCTTGCCCTGAGTGCAGCAGAGCAGAGGTTAGTGTGTGTGTGTGTGTGAGTGT
>CAKAOH010026948.1:0-11668 GCA_916701665.1 Sebastiscus tertius | reverse complement strand
ACTGACAGCTGTTGTTGCCTGTTGGGCTGCAGTTTGCCATGTTATGATTTGAGCATATTTTTTATGCTAAATGCAGTACCTGTGAGGGTTTCTGGACAATATCTGTCATTGTTTTGTGTTGTTAATTGATTTCCAATAATAAATATATACATACATTTGCATAAAGCAAACATATTTGTCCACTCCCATGTCGATAAGAGGATTAAATACTTAACAAATCTCCCTTGAAGGTACATTTTGAACAGATAAAAAAATGTGTGATTAATCCAGATTAATTATTTTAACCAATTGACAGCCGTGGTTAACACATGTTATTACACAGCTTTGTTGAATACTCAATTCTGATTGGTCAAATAAGGTGTTCTATGGTCTGTTATTTCTTTATAACAGACCGTTGCTATGTATAGCAGACCGTTGCTATGGGTGCAGTTCTGATGTCGGACTCTGCAGGACCATTTTTGTGTCAGATTATTGGCATCTTAAGTAAGTCGTGTAATAAGCGGGGTAATGTACAGTCATAGCAGGTCATTGCTGCGAAATAATCGCCCTGAAGGGTTGGCTTGCTGTACATAATCCCTTACTTAAAATTTTGGTTCAGCACGGACACATAATTTCCGTATACCATCTTGGTTTAGATATATATTTTTATGATGCAAGCCTTATGATGAGGCTACAGAGTGCTCGGTCACAGAAGGGTTAAACTATGACTAAGTATTTTTTAAAGCTCCTTAGATTTATCTATGTCAGTGTCATTGTTTGAACACTTTTAAATTAATCCATAAATCTTCATCTTGTATGGGCTGCTAGGAAGCCTTCTTTTAGCTGAGGGAGCTTTATCATGTCTCTCTACCACCACACACACACACTTACACACATACACACTACACACTCTCTCTCTCTGCTATGAATGAATGAAGGCGGGAGGCGCGTGCTCATTGCTGGTGTGCTGGTGCTTTACCGGACAAATCACTTTTAAATGGCTGCAAAAAAATAGCAACATTCTGGAATGTGTCGAGAAGCGAAGCAATGGAATTCTGAGGTTCTAACGTTCGAATGGAACCCCGTCTGCCTCCTCGCGGGCTCCTCCACGGTCATCACGTCACCCTCTCTCTCTGTCTTACTACTCTAGGTCGCTCTCCCACTCCTCAGAGAGCAGAACGAGGCTCCGGGGGTAGAGTTACGGGAGGGGGAGGGGGTCGAGAGACATAGACAAAGATAAGAAGAAGAAGAAGAGAGAGAGAGAGAGGGAGAGAGAAAGAGAGAGAGAGAGGGGTTAGAGAGAGAGAGGTAGAGAGAGAGAGAGAGAGAGAGAGAGGTGGATATCTATGTAGTGTAAGCTAAAGCTAACTAGCCATGTTGCTGCTCCCGCTGCTGGTGGTGTGTGTCTGCTAGCGGGCCGCCCTGGACTCCCTATCCGCCCTGAGGTGCATCATGCCCGGCTGGAAGAAGAACATCCCGGCCTGTCTCCAACCGGACCAGGAGGGAGGTAAGACCGGATCCCGACCCGGCGAGTGTGTATGTATGTGTGTGTGTGTGTGTGTTGGTACATACCTGTGTGTGTGTGTGCGCGCGTGTGTGTGAGCGCGTGTACTAGCTAATTATCGCCGGTTAGAGCTCGCGCAAGGCAGACAGACGTTGAGATTAGTAGAAAGTTGGTAACTGATACCGTGTGAATGTGAATGTGTGTGTGTGTTGTCTCGTGTTAATCTGACGCAACGGGGGTGAGGTTACAGTGACGTTACGGTGATTTCACGTTAAGAGAGGCTACTAACGTGCTCATCATTAACACCGGGTTACCGGTTACCGAGCAGACGAGCAGCGGAGCGGAGAGTTAGCAAGGGGCTGCTAACCAACGGTTGATCAACGGCTGACCAACGGTCGACCAACGGTTAAACCTGGTGCTGGTCAGCCAGAGGGTCTGCCCTTGTGTGTGTGTGTGTAACGACCACCGTCACCGGGCTGCGGACGGTAGCAGCTCCGGTGTTTTACTGGTGTTACGGTGAAATGTGTGACCCTTCTGTTTTCTGTGACGCTGGAGGGTCAGGTGTGATGGACTGATGATGGTGATGGTTGGATTAAATATGTGACAGGTGAAGGTGTTAGTAGACCTGGACACACCGATGATGACCACCGGTTTCTGCTCTCAATACCGTTAAAATCTAACGTTTTCTGGTTGCCATGTGTTTTCATAACACCCCTCCATTGAGATAACAGTGCTGGTGTGGTGTGGTGCTGTAGTAGTCGATTATTTTGTGGTGTAGTACTCTTATCGTATAATATTGTTTTGTGTGGCACTAGTGATGTCATGGTACCAGAAATCTAGTACTCCATACCAATACCAGTGAATTTACACGATTCTCGATACCAATTCGATACCACGGTACAAAAAAAAGAAAAAAACAATAAATCCCATGTAATTTAACACACACTCCTTTATTAAAACATTTGAATATTACAAAAAACAGAGGCATGTAGCCTTTAAGTAATAAGAATTGCATCTCCAGTACCTCCGCTCCGGTACCAAATGACCAATACAGGCAACGTTTGGTACCAAAGAAAGCGAGTACCGTCACATTTTTAGAATTTTGGTACCGAGTTGGTACCGAAGTATCGGTTCTCGTGACATCCCTAGTAACGACCACCGTCACCGGGCTGCAGATGCGGTAGCAGCTCCGGTGTTTTACTGGTGTTATAGTGAAATGTGTGACCCTTTTCGTTTTCTGTGACGCTGGAGGGTCAGTCAGGTGTGATGGACTGATGTGACAGGTGAGGTGTTAGTAGGGATGTCACGGTACCAGAAATCTAGAAGTCGATACCAATACCAGTGAATTTACACGATTCTGGATACCAATTCGATACCACGGTAAAAAAAACAAAAATAAAACAATAAATCCCATGTAATTCAACACACACTCCTTTATTAAAACATTTGAACATTACAAAAAACAGAGGCATGTAGCCTTTAAGTAGTAAATATGTGTGATAGACTGATGGTGACGGTTGGATTACATATGTGACAGGTGAGGTGTTAGTAGTCTACATGTAGACCTGGACACACCGATGATGACTGGTTTCTGGTCTCAATTCAATTCAATATGCTTTATTGGCATGACTGTCAGGTGAACAATATTGCCAAAGCGTCAATTCAATAATAAATAAAAAAATGAAAAACAAAAACATTTATATACATATATACAATTCATTAAGCAAATTACAATATATAGATATTTTTGAATGTAACATGCATGCAAATGGAAGAAAACAATACAAAAATAATTTGCTGTGTCAGTAAAACAAACAAACAAATAAAACACAATTGATAACAATATATTGCAATATCAAAAATGATAAATGTAAAAAAACCAAAAAAAATCAACAAAAAAACATGAAGGAGATGAGTCAATAAAAGACAGAGTGTGAGTTACATCTGTTATGTGTTAGTAAGGTTGTCTCACTACCGTTAAAATCTAACGTTTTCTGGTTGCCATGTGTTTTCACAACACCCCTCCATTGAGATAATACAGTACTGGTGTGATGTGGTGCTGTAGTAGTGGATTATTTTGTGGTGTAGTACTCTATTGTATAATATTGTTTTGTGTGAATCAGTAACTAAGCATTTACTAAATACAATTTTGAGGTACTTTGCTTGAGTATTTCCATTTAATGCTACTTTATGCTTGCACTCTATATATGCAATTTAACATCCGTTACTCTACAGATCAGAATATTAAATGGCCATGACAGTTTTTCCTCGCCAAAATTTAGTGTAAGTTTGGAGCGTTATGTTATTTAACCTCCTTTGTGACAAGCTAGTATGACATGGTTGGTACCAATGGATTCCTTAGGTTTTCTAGTTTCATATGATACCAGTATCTTCACTCTAGCGGTAGTGGGAAAGGTTACAATCAAGATTCATTCCCAGGACAAATAACTCTACAGTAGTCACAGGTATTTATTGGATCCAGCTCTGATCGACAATGAAACATGAAACCCGGGCGGACACACTAATTTTCAACCTTTTTCCGGCGCTTTCTTTTCCATCTCAGTCACAAATTACGTTCATCTCCATCCAAGCAGAGCTCGAACATCGCTCCAAATTAGTCAGCACCAAGTTTGGAAAAGAGACTGAATAAATAACAGATATAATAAACAATTTTGTTTGAAAAAGAGTATTAGTTTCCCACTTAGTTGTGGCTTCTGCTTTGATCATTAAATCCCATAAACAAGATGTTTTTTTATCAAAGATAAATTGACTTTCTGTGTTTCACATTTAGACATTCATGAAATCCTTGAAATATGAGCTATTTATGATACAAATCTGAAAAATACTTAATTATTAATTGCAGCAACAGACTCACTGTTTGTTTAACTGAAGCGATTAGTCAGAAGTCAGTTACAGCTTCTCCAATAGGAGCTTTTCTCTGTTTTATATCGCTGCATATTGAATAATTTTGTGGTCAGATTTTTGCATAGATGTTTATATTTCCAATCCAATAAACAAGCTGTTTCATTAAAAAAAAAAAATCTGATTTAGAAATATAATACATTGTTTGGAACTGAAATGATAGTAGTCGATCACCAGAAAATTTATTGGCAACTGTTGTTGCTAATTATTAATTGTTAAAAGCTAAAATGCCAAACAATTCTCTGTTTCCAGCATCCTAAATGTGAATATTTGCTGGTTTTATTTATATTAAACTTAATATATTTGGGTTTTGAACTGTTGATCCGCAAAACAAGAAACTTGAATATGCATGTTTGGGCTTTGGGGAATTGTAACGTACATTTTTTCAACATGTATTGACATTATAGATGATTAATTGATTAAATCATTTTCATTTTAATAGAGGAAGTGTGAAAATAGTCATATTATTATTATACATATCCAACATGTACGAGACGTTTTCAGTCCAGCGTGCAGCGAAGTAGATTTGAAACATGATTCAACAGTATTTATGAGCCGCAGATAAATGAATAAGAACAGACGTGTCAGCGCTCACCTAAACTGCACCGGGCGTACAGTAGTTTTCCTCCTTCTACACGTGGTGTCAGATTCAGCAAACCATTTTTAGCTCACATTTAAAAGGTTTACAAACTCTACATGACTGCCACCGCAGAATGAGGACACATTCTCCTCTTTAAAGGTACACCAGAGACATGTTGTCTGCTTCCAGCCTTTTAAAACTCTTGTATATATATATTGTTTTTGATGGATAAATAAGTAAATAAGGATTTCCTGAAAGCAGCAACATTTCAAATGACGTTTTCTTGGTGAGAGAAATTGACAAATGATTCCTCATTCAGTTGTAAGCTTAAAAATGTAAGAGTTCATTTTTAACTACCATCATATTTTGGATTTGCACCAAAGAAAATAGAAGCAAAGAGACTTGACTTTTTACAACAACCGCTAAAATGTTTATTATATTTATGATATTTTATTGTTCAACACAGGACATTTCAGTAGAATATGACAATAGAATAGAAATGATTTAGTTTTACCTTTGTGCGCCACTTTGTAGGTGGACGTTTTACTGCCATCCGGTAGTTGCTTTCAGTCCAAAATGGCGGAAGTGTAGCTCTGCTGCTGGGCACTGATGTTACAATGGAAAGAACTATTGACTTTCACTTCTTAGCAATATACGTTCTTTGTTTGCACCTTACCGTTATTGAACCTGTTTTTTATGATTATCACTACCGTTATCTTGTTTACTTTTGGCATTGTTTATAGATTTGGATTTGCTAATCTTTATTTTTTATTAGGGCTGTCAATCAATTAAAATAGTTAATTGTGAGTAATCACATAATTGTCCATAGTTAATCATGATCAATCACAAATTAACACATTTTTTATCTGTTCAAAATGTACCTTAAAGGTAGATTTGTCAAGTATTTAATACTCTTATCAACATGGGAGTGGACAAATATGCTGCTTTATGCAAATGTATGTATATATTTATTATTGGAAATCATTTAACTTATTAATATCTTGTATCTTGAGCCCACTACAGCTTAAAAATCGCAAGTCTCGTTTATGCGTTAAAGAAATTAGTGCCGTTAAAATTAATTTGTGTTAACGCGTTATTATCGCATTAACTTTGACAGCCCTATTATTTTCACTGTCCATCAATCTGTTTGTTGATTTTTCAATTAACCGATTAATCGTTTATTCTACGAAATATCAGAGAATAGTGAAAAATGCCCGACGTGATGTCTTGTTTCAGTTTACAAGAATATACAACACACAAAAAACTGCAAGTTCTCACCTCTGAGAAGCTGGAGCCAGAAAATAATTGTCTTTTTTTGCTTGATTAAACTACTGAAAATTATTAATACATTTAAAAATAGTTGCCGATTAATTTTCTGTCGATTGACTAATAGTTTCAGCTCTATTACCACGCCGTCAGTGGGATTAAAAGCATGGTTTCCATATTCCGGTACTAAGTGGGAGGATGTTTTCAGCCTCAGAGGTGTTTATATATAAAGAATCTAACCATGTTGTGTTGTGAACCTGTCTGTGGTGCTCATGCAGAGATAATAATATAATCCTCAGGTGTACAGCTTCCAGCTAAACGGTGGTCACAGCGCTTCACAGCGGGGCGGCTGCAAAATAACAATATATTAAAATGTTAAATAGTCGGAACCACGCAGAGAAACATGGTGGTTCAAGGAGAGAATAGAGTAGAAGAGAGATCAGACAACCAGCGGCACAGGAGTAAAAATAGATGACAGGTAGCTAAATAATAGATACACAAATAAGAGACATGCTCTACTATTGTATAGTAACATGTATATTTATATATAGCCAAATATCACAGCGTCTCAATGGGCTTTAAATGCAGTGATATTTACTTATTGTATTTACTTATTTGCACTGTGGTTATACGTTATACATTTTTATTCATTTATCGAGTCATTTATTTATTCTTTTATTTTGGCAGGTTCTGTCCTCCATATAGGATTACTTATTCCAGCACTGATTAACTGTTAACAAGATGAATGAATGACTAAAAAGATGTCACCTCCTCACTCCCGGTGCAGTGGGAGCTGTAGGAGGGAAAATGGCAGCTACAAGAATTTAACAGGGAAGTCATGAATATATTCAAATTAGTCGCATTTATCCACAAATTTGCTCAGATTAGTATTTTCTGGCTCCAGTGACAAGATGACGAGTTGAGTTTAAACTCCAGCAGGCTTCACAACGCTGCTTTATAAACCTGTTGAGGAAAACACAAACACTACAGGCGACGTTTTACAGGTTCATGACCCTGATTTCTCTCCTGGCGAGTCCAGAAGGGACCAGCACCTGGCTGCCTTCAGGCCTCAGTGAGACCCTGATCTGGAGCCAGACCTCTGCTGTCTGCTGATCCACACCAGAGTCCTTCGCTCTAAACGTCCTCACAAATAAACTCACCTTCATCACAAGCTGACGGCTGCAGCCTGGTTCATTATGCTTGATTCGTACGGCCATTTTTATATTGGGTAGTCTGTCAATTCTTTTTTAAATTAATCTTTTAGTTTATTCTCCAAATGTCCATCTGCTACTTTGACAATAAATCAGATATTTGTATCAGTCCCATGTAGAGCTATAATAATAGTGCACAGAATAATTAGTTGATTAGTCAATCGACAGAAAAATAATCTGCAGCTATTATTCATTTTTCAAGCAAAAATGGTGAAAAGGCGTCTCTGAAACGTCTCAGATTTTCCTTGTTTCTCTGTTTAATATCACAGTAGTTGATAGAAATTAGTGTCGTTAAGATGAATTTGTGTTAACGTGTTATTATCACGTAACTTTGACAGCCCTAATATACACACATGCACCCATACAATTACACTCATACGTACACATTTGCATACATACAAACAAACATACATTAAAAACATACCATAATATAACAACAAAAACACACTAAAAAAAGAGAGAAAAACAAACAGAACAAACCCCAAAGACTTCAGGTATCTGTCTTTTTTCTTATTATATTAATTTAATGTCATAAGCATTCATTATTGCGGTCATAGTTAAAGGTGTTGTGGAACTGATCTGCATCATATTTACAGGAGTTTATAATGTTTAGTCCTTCGTATTTACATAATTGAAGGGGTCAGAATATGAATATAATGCAGTCCAGTACAAGACCACCACTTACTAATGACTTCAGTGTTAAAACATTTAATTTAATTAACAACTCTATGACAGTCTCAATTAAAAATGTAACATTATAGGCATCATAACAGTAAACTTTATATCACATCAGTTGTATTGTACTGTGCAGGTGTACCTAATAAAGTGGCAGCTGAATGTTAAGTCACATTTAAGATAAAAATTCAGTAAAACCAATAAAAATCATGTTTTTTAAATAGACGGTGACGCACATTGTGTGTGTGTGTGTGTGTGTGTGTGTGTGTGTGTGTGTGTATCACAGCATGACATCATCCACCGTTTTAAGCTTTTCACTTGGAAGCAGAGAAAATGGCTCAAACACACACACACACACACACTAAGACACACACACACAAGCACACTTAAGACACACTGTAACTCACAGTGTGACAAACCACTCACACACACACACACACTAACAGACACTGACTGTCCTTTAAGAGGTGCTGATGTCAGAACTCTGCTCATCTTTGTCCTCAGGATTACTGAAGCAGACCTGACTCTGTGTGTGTGTGTGTGTGTGTGTGTGTGGAGGAGGGGGAGGGGGGGGAGGGGGGGGGATGTTGTTGCTGGGATGGAAGGTATCTCTCTATGACACTACCTGTCATGTCATCACATTGTGATGTCATCACAGAATGCAAGAATGTGAGAATGTGATGTTGTGACGACATCACATTGTGATAACATGAGAATGTGATGACATCACAATGTGATGACATCACATTGATGTCATCACATTCAGCTTTGAATCCTTTGAAGGTCACGTTTCTCCTGTGATCTATTTCTTTACATAACCTCACAGATAAACTCGGAAACAAACTTGTTGATCAAACAGTTTGCTAGCAAGCTGCTGACGTTACGGTTAATTTAACTTTAGGTTAAATTTAACATTAAGGTTAACCAGTTTAACATTAACAATAGACTAGGGTGACTACATTATGGAGCGCTCCAGTGAGCAAATATCAACGTTACCAGACTCTTTGGAGCTAATGAATGCGGAAGACTTGAAGGCAAACTGCAAAGTTCTGGAGGTGATTACCAAGGGTCTGATTCATCTCAACAAGGAGTCTGAGAAGACCTGGGAGAGGAAAATCCGACAGCTGAAGACAGAGAACAAGGAACTGCAGGACAAGTTCTCAGAGGACCTAGCTGAGAAACAAGAGGACCTAGCTAAAAAAGAACAAGGCTGGGAAATGCTGCAAAATGACCTCCAGAGCAAAGTGAACCAGCTGGAGGAGAAGATCCACCAAAGGGACACAGAAATCCTTAGTCTCAGCAAGGAGAAGGAGAGTTTCTGTCAGAAACTCACAGAGACCAGAATCCAGCTGGTAAGCAAGGGAGATGAACTCCTACAGAGCGAGAAAGCCTGGCAGGACAAATACAAGGCTATGGAGAACAAGCTCACGAAGGAGCTGAGTGAAAAAGAACAGAGCTTGCAGACCACAGTCAGACAGATGGAAGAGGAGAAGATGCTGCTGGAAGATATCTGTCTGAAGTTGAAGAAGAAGACGAGAGGATTCTGTTCTTGCTTGAGGAGGACCGAAGATCGAGATACAACGTTAGAGAAGCTGAGAAGCAAAATGCGTGAGGAGATGAAACAGGAAGAGACGGAGCAGAAAACTGAGGTTGAAGAGCAAGAGACGGAGCAGAAAACTGAGGTTAAAAAGGAAGGGAGAAAGCAGAAAGCTAAAATTGAAAAGGAAGAGAGAAAGCAGAAAGCTGAGGTTAAAAAGCAAGAGAAAAAGCAGAAAGCTGAGGATAAAAAGCAAGAGAAAAAGCAGAAAGCTGAGGATAAAAAGCAAGAGAAAAAGCAGAAAGCTGAGGATAAAAAGCAAGAGAAAAAGCAGAAAGTTGAGGATAAAAAGCAAGAGAAAAAGCAGAAAACTGAGGTTGAAGAGCAAGAGACGGAGCAGAAAACTGAGGTTGAAGAGCAAGAGACGGAGCAGAAAAATGAGGTTGAAGAGCAAGGGACGGAGCAGAAAAATGAGGTTGAAGAGCAAGAGACGGAGCAGAAAACTGAGGTTGAAGAGCAAGAGATGGAGCAGAAAACTGAGGTTGAAAAGGAAGAGAGAAAGCAGAAAGCTGAGGTTAAAAAGCAAGAGAAAAAGCAGAAAGCTGAGGATAAAAAGCAAGAGAAAAAGCAGAAAGCTGAGGTTAAAAAGCAAGAGAAAAAGCAGAAAGCTGAGGTTAAAAAGCAAGAGAAAAAGCAGAAAGCTGAGGATAAAAAGCAAGAGAAAAAGCAGAAAGCTGAGGATAAAAAGCAAGAGAAAAAGCAGAAAGCTGAGGTTAGAAAGCAAGGGGGAAAGCAGAAAGGTGAGGTTAAAAAGCAAGGGGGAAAGCAGATAGCTGAGGTTAGAGAGGAAGAGACAAAGCAGACAGCTGAAGTTAAAGAGGAAGAGACAAAGCAGATAGCTGAGGTTAAAAAGGAAGACACAAAGCAGATAGCTGAGGTTAAAAAGGAAGAGACAAAGCAGGTAGCTGAGGTTAAAAAGGAAGAGACAAAGCAGATAGCTGAGGTTAAAAAGGAAGAGACCAAGCAGATAGCCGAGGTTAAAAAGGAAGAGACAAAGCAGATAGCTGAGGTTGAAAAGGAAGAGACCAAGCAGATAGCCGAGGTTAAAAAGGAAGAGACAAAGCAGATAGCTGAGGTCGAAAAGGAAGAGACCAAGCAGATAGCTGAGGTTAAAAAGGAAGAGACAAAGCAGATAGCTGAGGTTGAAAAGGAAGAGACCAAGCAGATAGCCGAGGTTAAAAAGGAAGAGACAAAGCAGAAAAGTCAGAAGAAACCTGTCCGTAACCCATTGTGTGTGTGTATTGGACGTTGTTGCTGGGATGGAATATATCTCCTTAACAATGCCAGTCATGCCATCACATTGCGATAACGTGATGAGGCAAAGCACAAATCTGAGGTTAAAAAGGAGGAGACAAAGCAGAAGAAGAACCCTAACCTAACGTAACCTAATTTGGGTTTTAGGGTTTTGTAGTCTGTTATGGTGGCTCAGTGATTGTGTTACTGTGTCTGTGTGGGTTTTCTCCTGGTGCTCAGGTTTCTCCCACAATAACAAGTTATGCATTAGGCTAATTGGACACTCTAAATTACTACCAAAAATGTACCTCCGCCAAGGCCAAAGGCCTAGGAAGGATGTTATGTTTTCACCGGCGTTGGTTTGTTGGTTTGTTTGTTGGTTTGTCCATTTGCAGGATAACTCCAAAAGTCCGTGATGGATTTGAATGAAATTGTTTTTGGAGTGGTGGGGTGTGGCACAATGAACATTCCATTAGATTTTGGTGGCGATCCATTGCTCCGGTGTCGGTGCTCCTGTCTGTTTCTCTTTAAGGGTGGCACAGTGGCTCAGTGATTGTGTCACTGTGTCTGTGTGGGTTTTCTCCTGGTGCTCAGGTTTCTCCCACAATAACAAGTTATGCATTAGGCTAATTGGACACTCTAAATTACTACCAAAAATGTACCTCTGCCAAGGCCAAAGGCCTAGGAAAGATGTTATGTTT
>CAKAOH010026945.1:0-45039 GCA_916701665.1 Sebastiscus tertius | reverse complement strand
GCGTGCCAGCCTCAGTGATAAGTGGACCACTGCAGAGCTCTGAGTGTGGAGAAACCTGATATCAGGCTGGCAGCACTCAGCGTGTTAGAGGTGAGGGACAGACGCAGGGAGGGCATAACACTGACAACTGCATTACTTTTAAGTGGACGGCTTGACGATATTAACACGAGATGCTGTTTGGCTGTGTGAGTGTGAGTTAATGACACGTCAAGCAGAAGTGGTACTGAGAAGAAATCTAACTAGACCAGTGAGTGAAGGTGAAACTCGGTGTCACATACTTCCTTTTTGCACCGTGTGAGCTTATTTGTTTCAAATCCGGTGAAGTCTCTCAGAAAAACCTTTGCAACTGACAGTCTGCATCTTCGTGAGCGGTGTGTTTATCTCTCAGTTACTTTCTGTTCTGAGTCGCAACTTCTTTAAAACCACAATTTGCTTTGATTGGCAAGAGTTTGGAAACACCCTGTGGTGCGTCTTTAATAGGTGTGTTTAGCTGCAAGCTCCCATTCTCACGTTAACAAACATACACAGCAGTGACAGAATCTCAGCCCTCTTCCAGACCTCTGAATCATCTCACACTGTTCACATTTTGACAAGTGATTCAAAGGTCTGGTATTCTCTTAATACTGTTAGAAGAAGCAACCAAGTGAGCAGGATTAAAGTTGGCCGGCCGATACATGACAGTGGACTCTTATTTAGCTTTGTGGTCATCTTCTAGTCTGCAGGGTGTGCAGTTAGTGACGGTGTGGGCTCTATGGTTGCTCTGATGGCTTGACGAAGTCGCAGCGGGGGTCGGGGCGTAGCGAAGAGTCAGTTGGTTAAAGCAAAGTCAAATCCCTTTCCTGACAGAAAACAGCTAACATGAAGCTAATGTTGTTCTGAATGATAGAGAAAATGCCATTCAGTCTAAATATGAAGCTCAAAGAATCTGTACTTTAATGAGAATTCAATCAACAACTCTGTAATTTTAACTTTGGTGCAATTACATCAGCGATACTGTACAGCACTTCCTCGTTCCAGTTCCTTGAAGACAATATGATAGGTGCTGAATTTATTGCAGTGGGTGGAGCGGGGTAATTAGAGCTATTGATCTGGCTAAATGATAGCCTTCGCCTCGTGCTGAAGGGCATGTGCTCAGCAAGCCCCGGTGTTATCTGATGACCCATGAAATCAATGGCCTGGCTGCAATCTCCCAGGTGATTTACCTCATTCCATTTATCTCACAAGGCTGAGTGGGTCCACATGCACGAAAACAGCCCACAAGGCCACGCACACTATTGCATACTCTGAATAAGCATACACAAATGCTACACGATTCCCTCTGAAGTACATGAGTGCAAAAATCTCATCTTGCCTACAGTCCTGAGGCACTGCGTGTAGGGGCTTGTTCCCTTGGAAACCATATTTTGCTCTGGTCCATAATGGATTCTGGTTGCCCGCCGAGTGACTGATGAAAAAAAGATCATTACATAGAGAAGACATTTGAAATGTCACCAAGATGTCAGGCTGCTCTCACATACTTGTAGATCCTTTCCCCACTCTCGTTTCTAATAGAAATTTTACGTTGGAACATGAAGACGCGGTTGAGCACGAAACCACCAATGATTAGCAATTTCCAATTCACAGAGCTGCAGCCTCTGCATCCGTTTTATGTTTATTATTCTTATGGTTTGATTTTCTAAGAAGATTGTTCTTCCGCCGTGTGAACCCGAGAATAACAGAATAAAAATGTTGAAACATCACCACCAAAACTGACACTTTCTGAGATATAACACATGAACAGACAACCAGACGGGGGTGAATTGGAGATGATGCTAGAAAATGAATTACAGAGATAATGATATGAATACATGAATAATGAGGACATGCCCTACTGGTTTCATATCACCTTTTTGAAACTACCAGTATGACTGTATCAATGATGCAAAGTACTCTGTTTTATAAAGTTTCCACTAGTGGTGGACGATGGGGACAAAATTAACATTCTGATTATCATGATATTAAAGTGTGACGATATTTGTCAAGTTGTGTCGATTGTGACGAATTACACAACTCAAGTTTCAAGAGTCTGTGAATTGATTTCCGTATTGTACAAAATGAATAGCAAACAATAGATACCTGATTCGGCATTCGGAGATCTGAAACAACAACAGTAGTTATATAAAGCATTATAGCTACACCAATACATTGTCTGATATTAGCTTATTGCAGATGTATCACTATCGTTCTATAAATCTGCCGATAAGGCCGGGTATCGGTACTCGATACCTTTTGAGGTATCGACCGAAACAACCCACCCACTAGTCAGTAGTTTCGAAACTTCTCCAGTCAAACAATATCTGCAATCGATCATTTTTGCACCCAGATCTCGATTTATTGCGACGTGTGATTGGCTCACTGCCGCAGCAGCTACAACCTTTATACGGCTGGGATTGCCTGCCTGCACACGTACATTTATGTAAAGCTATATATATATATATATATATATATATATAAGTAATTCCTAGGAGACAGGGTTGCTAGACCAGGCACCTGTTTTTCATTGGTGGCAGTAATAGTAGAAGTGTTATCATTTGCTTGGTAAAGGCAAAGTGGGCCTCACCGTCATCACCAGGTTCCCTTTCACTCTCCAGCTGAAGGACAGAATAAGGTCACTATGTTGACCTGCTTCTTACAGCAGCCACTTGGACGGTAATCACAAAAAATAACACCAACCCACTAAAGAGCCTTCCAGCGGGCTGGCCTGTAGACCCGGCCACAATGAGTGCTGACTAAATGAGCTCATTAATCACAGACAGCAGCAGAGGCAGAGCCATTCTTAATTCATTAATGCTCAGCAGAGCAGTCTGAAAAAAAAAAAAGATAAAATCATGTTTTCGGTATCAACAACTGTGAACTCCAAATTGACGCTTTGTGTACAGCAAATACTCAAATTGCATGAGTGCTTAATATTATGTTCCAGGGTGATGGGTTCATAGAGTACAACACTACAACTAACCTGCATTTAGCTGGTTTTACAAAGCTACAAAGCAAACGACTCAAATTCAAATGATGTATTCAAAAAACAAGCCACTATTTTAGCTTTTTAACTGTTATCAGTGATTAAATTATCGTCTTAGTCTTAGCTGTAGATGGTTACTGATGCATAGAATGTGTCTAAGGACAAATCTGAACAGCTTTTGCATATAATGTACAAGCTGGAATAAGACAACCTTTCTGCTCTGAGTGTTAACATCTCCAAGCTTCTTAAAAGACAGGAACAAAAGGAGAATTTGTCAAGGCACTTTGAGGAGCCCCATGTCTTTTCTCACTTCTTCACTCTTGTTTACCTTTAGTACCTCAACGAATTGCCCTGATAGACAGCAGTGTGTTTAAAAAGCTTACTCGTCACAGGTTTTCTTTGCAGAGGATGGGGCCGTCTTTCAAGGAGGGATTACAGCAAATCACCAGATAGGATTTGAAAACAAGAAATTCCTCAACATCCTCTCTGTATTTGAAATTCAGTTCTGTGTAACTCAGCTTACTCTGTTAATGAATAAAATGCAATTTGGAGAATATTTTTATGCCTGTTTTCTGCTGGTATACCTGTTAAGGCCTTTACACACCTTTGTTCATGCCATTAATTTGCACATCAATATAACAACAGCTGTCAGTGTGTCAATGTGCTGACTTGACTATGACTTGCCCCAAACTGCATGTGATTATCATAAAGTAGGCATGTCTGTAAAGGGGAGACTCGTGGGTACCCAGAGAACCCATTTTCATTCACATATCTTGAGGTCAGAGGTCAAGGGACCCCTTTAAAAATGGCCATGCCATTAAACGAATTTGGTTTAACGCAATTCATGAAACACACTTACGAAACAACGCGTGGGCTCCGTAGTCCGAACCAAGACAACAAATCGTATTAATCCATTCAACCTCGACAAAGGTAGCACGTACCAGGTCCACTTCTTCCATTCTTAACTTAAAAGAATGGAAGAAGTGGACCTAAAAGCCCCTAGACATAATATTCGCAGGTGAGTATTTTGCTTTTTCGTGTCATTTATTCGTCACGCCCCCGGTGTGTAAAGACTTTTAAGCAGCCCACTGGCTTTGATACTTTATGTAGGCAGGTTGAAATGGATAGTAACATCTAGGGGTTTAAGAAAATATCGAAAAAAACGAATATCGGGATATTATGTTTTGTGATACTGTATCAATTCTCAAAAACTATCGATTTTTAATTAATAGTTTACATGCAAAGATCAACTCAGTCAATACTTAATTTAATTTGCAAAGACATGCGTCCTCTCAGTGTATGTGTCCTCTCAAAGTAGTGCTATGATGTTGGATGTTACGGGGACTGTGATAAATACAAATGCAGATCTCACTGTTTTGATTGCATAAAAAAGTAAACTTCTTTTTACTTCAAATTTATGCATATGGTGGTGTATTCTTTATACTATGAGAGCAATATAATCGCCTTGCTTACAGTATCGCAATATATTGAATCGTAACCCCTGCATCATGATACGTATCATATCGCCAGATTCTTGCCAATACACAGCCCGAATAACATCAGAGAAGAAACTGCATGTGTTCAGCTCTGCTATTTCTTTTCCAAACATGCATGTGTGTAGCCTACATATGCACACACACATACAGTATATACACCCGCCAATAGGACGAACAAATGCATGGACCTAAGCCCAAAAAAAAAAGGCCTTCACCTTTTTTGTTGAGACGCTGTTCATGTCTGTGTTTGTCTCTTTTGATAAGGCCCTTTCATCTTGTTTGCATTGATTACAGGCTGACGAGTCACAGTGATACACTTAGGGGCCCTATTCATGTCTGCAGCCCCCGCGACACACACTGGGCCCATTGTGGGGAGGAATGTCTCCTTTCATGGCCTGAAGCCGCCTGTGAAAGCATGTCAATAATCCCCAGTCAGTGGGTGCTTCACAATACTGCTGCGGCCATCCCACCAACCAGACCACTGGGGAAAAAAGGCCCCATTTTGCACTCCTCCAAGGAAAAAATGACTGGGATGGTTGAAAGAGTGGATGAGGTAATTAATCTGATGGATGCTGATAATCAAACAACTTCATAAAGGTGAGACTACTTTCAGAAAAGCGCTAATCAATGTTAAGCCTTTGAAGCAGTGTGCAGTCCCTCTTCATTTATAACCTTCTCACATATCTTGAGAGCAGCTTTATTGCTTTTGCACAGCCCCTCCTTGTTTTCACACTGCAGGCCTCCAAAAGGTGGCTGCTTTCTCTTCTCAGGAAGTATCAAGATCCTTGTGTACAGCAGAAGCAGGAACAAGCATGGGTTCACTGTAGAAGCTGTGGTTTTGGTACTGGGGAGTTGTTTGAGCAGAGAATGTGATACCATAAGCAGAATAAATGGGATTTGAGTCTTCAGTGGCCACTAAAGTCATTGAAAATATACATCAGTTGTATTTATTTTGGGGCTGGTGTGAGTTGGTGTATGGGGAGGGAGCTCAAGGAGGCTGAAGGAATCCATTGGACAAGCTCTCGCAGAGATGCGAGTGAAAAGAGCCAATCATTGCTCTGTAAAGAATTAAAACCACCTCTGCAAATAGCCCCAATATTTGTGTAGTGCCTCAGAGTGGGAGTTTCACAGCGTCTGGGTTTCCAGTGCAAATAAACAGTGCAGAGGTCTACAAGGGTGGACCGGCCCCCCTTATCCCAGAGGTGAAGCCCACTTCTTTGTTGCTGCCTAATCTAGGCCACTCTCTATTGAGTGGGATGAAAAGTGGATCTGTGTGTGTGTTTGTGTGTGTGTGTGTGTGTGTGAGACAAAATCACGGTCCTCAATGTGTGAGATGAAGCTGTATGATAATGTCTGTTTGTATGTGGTTCTTGAATCAGAGTCTCGGGCCTGTGGAGACCGCCGCTGTGTTTGCCAGTTCCCAGATAACCCACATCCTTACACTGCACCTACACATACCAATCCCAGGATCCTCAGCGCAGAGCAAACTGACAAATATCAGCACAATTGACCAGCAATGCGGCATAAATCAACAGTACCTGCCCACCTGAGATATGACGAATAGAAGACGGTGTTGATGTGCTAGTGGTTGATTTTGGACAACGTGAAGAGAGTCGTTCAGCACACTTGACATACGACATAAACTGCAAAGTAGAGGTCATCACAGGTCCTACCCACAGAGACCTGACTTCTAACTGGGTCGGGTAGTATCCCATGAATCTTCACTGGCCTCACGATTCCATTACGATTCACCTGTCAACGATTCGAACGAACAATGATTCTCGATGCAATCAATGTATCGCATTGTCAGTTTTTCTATATGACTGCACATGACTACTTTTTCATCAATTAATGCAAACAGTCAGATAAAACTGAACTCCCTTTTTATTGAGAAAGTGCTTTCAAAAATCAGACTACGACAGTTTATAATATAAAAAGCTGCATCTTTTCAAATCCAGTATCTAGAGCTGTAACGATTAATCGAGTAGTTATCAAATAATAAATTATACAAATAATACAGTTTTCAGAATTGATTAATCGGTTTGAATAATTTTTGAAAATAAAAACTGACTGCAGATTCTTAAATGTGAATATTTTCTGGTTTCTTTACGCCTCTATGACAGTGAACTGAATATATTTGAGTGGTGGACAAAATCAACATCATGATCGCCATTTTTCGCCATTTTATAGAACAAACAAACAGACGTTGATCAATCGAGAAAATAATCGATTAATTGAAAATGAATATAATCGTTACTTGCAGCACTATCTGTATCTGGGTGACCCACCTCCTGTACATAAACATTACAAAAATAAAACATAAATCCTTCTGCAGTGCAATACAACTGTGCTGTAATCTACAAAAATAAGGTTTTCACATAGCATCTCTATGTCAGGGCACTTCCTGAATGCCTACGGCATTTAACACTGCATGAATTAGCCTAGCGGCTAGCGGACTTTTCCTACTTATAGCTCTTCTACTCTTACTTGGTTTGAGTCACTGCATCTCCCAACAGAGCACCGCGGTTGAATTTCAGCCTGCATGCACGTTCTATCAGCCCAACATTATTTAAAACAGAGCAGCTAATATTGGTTATGAGAGCAACAAGTTAGTGGACTAACGAGAGTGTTTAAATGTTTTCCCACCGATTAAT
Organism: Sebastiscus tertius; assembly: GCA_916701665.1. NCBI lineage: Eukaryota > Metazoa > Chordata > Actinopteri > Perciformes > Sebastidae > Sebastiscus > Sebastiscus tertius. The sequence continues at coordinate 37,891 of CAKAOH010026945.1, read as the reverse complement.
AAACTTGTGACGACACAACGTGTTACCGATTACACCGGACATTTTACAAGAAAACAGAGCACTTACTTTGATCTTTAATGTTGGATGGTTGTGTGTCTGGCCTCTCCAGTAGAGCTTTCGCTGTGGGGCCGCAGGTTTCCACCCGGCATTGTTGCGCTGCTGAACTGAACGGAATCCAAACTGCCGGTTATGTTTCGTTACTGCATTGATGCAGAATCGTCCACGTCTACATCGCGATGCGTTTTAGAATCAATAAATTTCCACAGTATCCCATTGTATTGCCGCAGGTCTTGGGTTTGTGTGTCAATGTGTTCAAGTGTGTCAAAGTGAGCAAACTATCTGATCATGTGGTGAGTCGTTATCATTACTGGAGAAAAATGTGTTTTTTGATGGAGAGTGTGAACTGTGAAATATAGAAAAAAAAGTATTGCTTCCGTTTTGGCCCACAGCTGCTTGTTAATTTTTTGGCGCATCATACTGCCTGTGTTGTTCTCTATTAAGGTTGTTTCAGGTCATTTTGCTATCATTATCCCCAGATGTCTTTGGACTGAGTCTGTCTGTCCTTAAATCCCTTTCAGATCTGGTCTTTTTTAATGAATTTATGCACGCCAGGTTCGGGCAGGTGTTTTCCACAAGTCCATTTTGGACAGGGTCCAAAAATGTTGACCTCTTCTGCGAAGGCATTATGTGGATGATTGGACAATTTGACTTGGCTGAGGGGTGCATGCAGCATGGTGGCTCGTTTGATGACATTAGAGAATATCCTAATAGATTTTTTTTATTCCTTCATGTTAAAATGACAAGATAAACATGTATGTTTTCGGTGTTTCTACGCAAAATGCAATACATAATTTTGCTTGTAGGAAAGTCAGATAAAAGGTGCGGAGTCTGAAACCTGTAGAAAGTCTATAACAGTAAGAGCTACTCTAAGAACTACATCGTTTCTAAACATGAAACAAACTTCCCAAAACCATCTCAGTGTCATTTTCGTGTATAGTGACATGAAAATGAGTAGGTTGAAGTAGCGCCTTGGCAAGTGACTTACAAGTGATCATAAAATACTTAGTAATTTACTCCCTCTTTAAACGTGGCAACATCACATATTTAAGGTGGAGGAAGAGATTTTTAGCATTGCCACTCTTCTTGGGCACTTCAGTCTGGCAAACTTTACACCCTAAAACTATTCAGTACACATAAGGTACAAATAGGCATTTAATCATTTCAAGGGTCGCAGTAATTTATACCAGAATAAAGTGTGTAGAGGGCAGGTCGCCATATTCTGATAGAGACACCTTAACATTCATACCTTCAGGTAATTTAGTCTCCAATACACCTGGCTAGCATGTCGCGGGAATGTGGGAAGCTGTTAAAAACTTCTTAACGTCGGCTGTCTGTGGTTCTGAAGAAGAAACTGAATACACTTTAATATAACGTTGCACATGTAACTGTAAGTCATGTTATTTATTAAAAAACTATCACAAAGAGTGAGTGTTGTAAATGTCACAAATAAATGTCTTTTACTTGGAATGGTTGAGAATGAAAACAAAGCTAAGAGCTAGAATAAGACAGTGATGACGATGACGATTCATCATTCATGCCGTTCTGTCATCGTGTCTGCATTAGACTCGCTGTGTGTGACAAACACACGCTTGTATAAATAGAGAATATACAAAACCTGAATATATACCATCAGGAAAGTGACATTTGAGCCAGGTGAGAAAAGGAAAAGAATGACAACATAAACTGGCAGATCAATTGTGAAAATGAATTGAACGTTGGTGTTCATGATAAAAGTATAGACCTAAAAATGAACATAAACAATAATCCGAATCTCAAAACTGGAACTCTCGCAAACGCTCTCTCAGTCAAACGTGACTTTAGTGTAAACATTAGCTGCATCCGCTACGACGGCGGTTGTTGTCTTTCCTTCTTCAGTCAGCTTGGTTCTCAATTGGCTATCGTTCTTTCCCACGTGACTGCGTCATCGGTTGTCTTTGGTGTTCCTCACACACAACAGGATATACAGTCGTAAATACTGAACGTTGAATATTTGTGATTTGAAATCGGTATGCGTAAAAAACACTCAACATACCTCACATCACAAGAATATCTGGAAAGATAATCTTTCGGACCATCAAAAAATCGGGGCTTTGCTGACGATTGTCGGGAGGAGAGAAACAGGCCCAAAATCAGCTTGATTCTCGTGTAGCGTGTTCCCCACATTAAGATGCTTTTGGGCAACGAGCCATTGGTCTTTTCGACAGAGGCTACACAATGTTAGAGGCTAAATTGCTCATGGAACCTGAATTTGTGCCAGAACTCATGCAGTCTGCAGGTATGTGTGTTCAAGGTCAAAGGTCAGACAATGGAGAGGCGGAGAGGAAATTATTTCAGTGGATATTTTTTCTTTTACAGAAAGATGAGTTGATAGTCATAACTCAATAATGAACTTTTCATACTTTTTATTAAAATATATCAAGCATATTAAAGATTGGAATACATCACCATATTATTGTTCCGATTATATTGAACTTTTGTGCTACCTGTCTTGTATAATTCCACATTTTTTTTGGTAAGGCTGCATCATACTAAAGCCTAATTTATAAAGTGTGTATATCGATGCTATTCTGCTCCTGCCTACACTTTACCTGTGTTAAAGCTACAGTTGACAGTGCACAAAAATAATAGTGACTTTATTCTGACATTAGTAAATGTGACAGATAATCTGTGAAAAAATCAGGTTCCTCTGTCTCTTCTTAGTGCTCCCAATGGCATTTGCAAGATTCCACTGTGCACGAATAAAAACAACCAATCAGAGAAAGCAGTGAAATGAGAAAGCAGAAAACGACAGAGGGTCGTGGATACGGCCTGCACCCTCACATGTTAAAAATCCAAAGTGGTAAACACTACACATACAGTAAAGTATGGAAACACCTTGGGTTGCACACAAATGGACAGGCAACGTTAACGTATTGCGGTAATGTGCGGTCAAGTCAGCCGTCACTCTCATCTCTGTGGTCAAATGGGCCGACGCTACAACTGTAGAGCACCCATACACTAACATTTATGTTAAATACATTCAAACGGCCCCGATGGAGCTGACCATGGATGTATAGAGAGAACGGAGCTGATGGGGAGAGCTAGAGACAGACTTGGCGAAGTTAGTGTGTTGTATACACGTGTGATTACGTCAGGTTTTCAAAATAAGGTGTTAACAAAGGGAACTGTAAATGCAAAATACACTTATGGAAATAAGATTGATTGGATTATATTTACCATAAGTATAAAACATTACATGTCCCTTATGAATTAAAAAGAAAATACCACTAATTTGTGGGGGTAATGTCTTTATTCTTTGATTTTTTCGCCGTTGGAAATTTTTTTATAAATAATGACTGACAATTACTACTATATTTGACTACAGGACATCTCTGACTACATACATACTGAAAATCAAACATTTTAATGTATTTATTTAGATATTTTCCAAAGTAAAAGTCCCTAGAAGTGTATGATTCAACTTTTTCCCATGGTCTAGTGTTTAAAAAAGTTTATAAAAATCACAATAAATCGTAATATTAAATCGCAATACTTAAAAATCGCAATACATATGGAATCGTCACCCAAGTATCGTGATAGTATCGAGTCAAGATCGTCCCAGCCCTACTGAATATACGTTTTGAGACTCACTTTGTTGGAATCAACAACATGGTGTTGTTGGTCAGTGCAATGAGCAGCTGAGAGAACTAATAAAGTTTCCTCGGGAAGCTTGGATTTTGAGAAGTGCAAAAAGTTTATTGCTCATACAGTTTACAGTTTGTTCCTACTGAAACAACTATGATTACAACCAGGACTACTAAGATAATTTATCATTAGGGAAGCTTTGTGTGAAAGATTGTCTTTAAAGTCTCCCAGTGAGTGTGTAGCTTACTGACATGCCCTCAGTTTATGAGTTATTATCCCAACTCATGTCAGAGCATCTGCAGGAGGGATACATGTGTTGCTAAGCAACAGCTAAAGCTCGCAGCATGCTCGCTACAGTTATGTTCAAAATTTGGTGTGCTTCTTGGCTTTTGGGCACTTTGTTATTCTACAAATAATGTAAAATGTAATAAAATTGAGTTTAGGTCTAGTGCCTGAGTAGTTATATTCTATCTGCATTTTAGAAATACTTTGCTTTAAAGAATTAAATCAAATTGAGATACATCTTTCATTTTTATCATTTCGTAGGTTTGGTTCTGTAAAGTTATATTCACAAATGATTCACATTTTATAATACCTCATTAAGTTGCTCTAGATTGTGTCACTGGCAAATATTTATTCAACATTTTGTAACATATTCTTCACAGACTCGGCTGATTAGACTGTTGTCAGGCCATTAAATAGGTGTTGTCAGTCGCTATAAAGGCCCATAGATGTGGGTCAATAGGAGCCTACTACACCCACTAGTACATTTCATCTATTCACATGGTAGATTACCGAAAGAAGGTTTAAAAGAACATGACAGCGACCCCTAGTGACCATAGTAATTATGACAGGAGCAGAAGCGGACGTCAAGCACTGTAGTATAGACAGTGTGAAACTCCGTAAGAGGTGGAGGTTGGGAATGACAAAACACAGGACTTTCACACAGGAGACCGCATCCTGTGTGAAACTAACTATGTGTAGTTGTCTTTGTGTTCGTAGTTATTTTAACCCCAAACACTGTTTGATCCCTAAACTTAACTAAGTGTTTTTTTCCTAAACCTAAAGAATTTTTAGTTTTGTTGCCTAAACCTAAAAAAGTTATAGTTTTGTTGCCTAAATCTAAAGAAGTTGTAGTTATATTGCCTAAACATAGCTGGGTTTTTTTTGAGTAGACCTAAAGAAGTTGTAGTTATATTGCCTAAACATAGCTGGGTTTTTTTGAGTAGACCTAAAGAAGTTGTAGTTTTGTTGCCTAAACCTAACTGTTTTTTTGTTTTACCTAACCCTAAGAAGCCTTTTTGTTTGTGTCAAAACGTGTCAAAACGTGATGTTTCATTCAGATTTATGTGTTAGAACATGTTACTTTTAAGTTTCACTTTCACTTTTACAACACAGTAAGTGTAGTAGGCCCCTATTGATCCACATCTATGGTGCTTATAGCGACTGATCACGCCTATTTAGTGGCCTGATAACAGCCGAATCGGATCACAGACCTCAGTTGAAGTTTCCTCTTAATTTCCCTGTTGACGTCTGTAAATGCACCATACGCGCATATCAAGAGATTTCACTTTTTTAAATCATCTTGAGGCAGGGATACATTTATTTGAAACTTAGTAAAATGATTAGTATCTTATCTTAAGATAATCAGACTACTGGCCCCAACGATTAACAACATCCTAATAAACCAATAACATAGAAAAATGCTATATGGACTAATCAAGCACGGTCTAATTGTTTCAGGGAATACAGAAATTTTTATAAATTTGAATGTGAGTGGACTGAATGGACACCCAGATAAACAAATAAATACAATTTTAGATGAAAATGAGGGCAGAAACAGAGGAGTGAAACGAGCCCGTGTTTGAGCGAGGTAAAAGCTTTGTTTTGCAGCAAATGTTTTCATGGAGGAGGGGTTGAAGGAGGGGGGGGAATCAAACTGATATTTAGCCCCTACTGGCTTTTTTTTCCTGCTTTTGTTTTATGCAAGGCTCTTTTTACCACATGGTAGTGACAGATTGTTTGAGCTGAAAGGAAAAGCCATTCGAAGCTAATTAAGCAGCCATTCCAGGCACTGTTCGCAGGCAGGAGGGAGAGTAGCACAGGCATTTGTCAGCGCCGAACCCAACGTGGGTTTAATTGACAACCCCGGCTGCTGACTGACAGCTTCTCCACCTCGCAGCCAATCGCAAGCCGTGCGGGAAGACAGCTGCGAGCCCATTGGCTAGAGAGCAGTGAAGAGGGAGGATGTGTACCCACGTGGGGCCGGGCACAGTGAGCAACACCTGATAGGCTGAGACGTGTTGCAGCCTACCTAGTGCTGCTGATAGGGAAGCTTGTAGATGCTTGAGGTCTCGTTAGAAATAGGTCGATCAATTCAAGTCACTCAAAGGACACTCTGCTGTAGATTAAGCGGTATTCACATCTTCTGCACACTTCGGGTCTTGAATGAATTTCTATGAGCTCCTATTTTTTCTTGGCATAGTAACACGACTTCTTGGTTTTCTCTGTCTCTGCTTGCAATGAGAGCAGAAAGTGTGATCTCCACTGTTGCAGATTTAGGGTCTGACTTTATTGTTTCACATATTATAAGCACATAATAATGCTTTTATTAAATGGATGAAGTCTGTCTTTGGTTGGTGGGGTTATTTCCCTGTTTACACCAGTTTATAGTGTTTTAATGTGCGTAATTTTTAACGATAAAACTCGCACTCATATTGTAAAAACGTTGGATTCATAAATTATTGCCCTTTGTTTTGAACAAGTCGTTGAACGCACCATGGAACGCTCCATGGAACGCTCCGAATGTCACTACAAAAAATCCAAAATGGCGAACGCGTGAGATCACACATTCTCAAGTCCAATCAGGACGCGGTTACTCTGAACACCCCCACGTGGGGTACGCCGCGCTGTGATTGGTCCCCGCTGCTAAACATCGTTCGGAGGATCCCCATTGGCTGAGAGCAGGGCCCTCTCTCGGCAGTCGGCTCCTCGTGTCAGTGCTCAGTCTGTGTGTGGTACAGCAGCGCGCGGCGGCGGAGGAACTAGCCAACAGTCAGAGAGCTCGAGCTCGTGGTGTGTTTCACAACGGCAATCGACATTTTCAAAAAAAAAAAAAAAAAAAAAGAACCGTTAACGTTAACGTGTGGACTAACTGCCGGACCGTTGTTCTACTGCTGGATCTAAAGCGGCTCTAAGTTACATGAGGTCGACTACTCTCACCGGTTAGAGGAGGTTTACAACGTCCGACCGGACGGAGAGACGCTCTCCGCCTCGGGAGCACCGTCACCGGGGTTTTAAAGCACTCTCAAAGGGGCAAAGAAGAAGAAACACAAACGACGACGGACATTTTCTGCCTTTTATCACTCTGTGTGACGGATCTTACGCTGCTTGTGTCTGGATACTGTTGTTGTACCTGAGCAGAAGACAGAGGAGGACTCAGCCCAGACAAAGGTAAAAAGGGCGACATGAAGAGAGCCGCTAACAAGACGGGAGGTGGAGGAGGAGGTGGAGGAGGAGGTGGTGGTTCATGGCAGCAGCAGCTCCTTGTTTTCTCATTTCTTCTTCTCCTCCCGGACTGAAACAAGCTTGTTGTGTTCCTGGAAGAGACAACTCGTTAGATTTACGAGGATAACAAAAGCATCATGTTGTTGATCAAAAGTCGCAACTTTGGGATGTATTTGATGCATCTGATCAAACACATTTTTGACAGAAAATTTGAAAAAGATGCAGAAAATTATGATACAGAAAACTAATTTTATCCTCATATTGTCAGAGGGTAGATATCCTAATATAAATCAGTCCTGTTAAGTTCATAAAGCTTTAACTCCTGTCTATTTACAACCTTGCTGTGATAGTGCTTCAGCTCCGTGTTCTTGTGTGTATATAGGTGTACAAAGGAGAGAGGTGATCCATCCAGTGGAGGGGTCTGAGTGAGCTCCTCGCAGCCGAGAACAGAGGCTTTGTCCGCCGCCATCCTGCGTGCACCGAGGAGGAGGGGGTGGCGGTGATTTACCGCACCTTCACTGTTCACTGGGATTACAGACAAGCAGAGAAACACACACTGAATTCACCTTGTGTGTAAAGGACGCGACATGTATCCACAAGGCCGGCATCCGGTAAGTAGCTGTCTTTGTCACTATTTTCTCTAAATTGAAATGCAAATGCACCGCCCTGCAAAAGTAGCCTAATTAAGCTCGACAGAGAGTGGAGCCGCCTGATCCACACCTTACTATTTATGGTGTGCATCTTGTGCTGCTGAGGCGCTTCACTCTCTGGCAGGAGAGAAACTGGTGTTTATTGGAGACAAGATCAGAGCTTTTTGGTTGAACTCAAGGAAAGTAGATCATCACCTCATGCTGTAATCTGACTTCATTTCTCAGTGCAGTTTGTTATAGTTGCACTTTTACACTGCTTTTTTGTGCAGCACACACACTGAAAGCCCACAACTTTATGCATCCCTCTCTCATCATCCTCTATATGTAACATTACTTTGAGGACAGATGAAGTGGTCCTGCCTCTGTCATTGCACATGTTGTTGAGTGAAAGCCGCTCTTTCCTCTAGTCAGTCAGGATTCAAGGGAAATGTGATGCCATCAAAACAAAAGAAACACAAGAAAGAAGAGGAAGCGGCTAGAGAGAGAGGGATGAGGCTATTATCTGGACTGTGATGGCGTTGTTTACACCTGTGGTATCTCCCAACCTTTTTCAGGCACCTCACCAGCCAGGGCAGCCTGGATTCAAGTTCACCGTGGCCGAGTCATGCGACAGGATCAAAGACGAATTTCAGTTCCTGCAGGCTCAGTACCATAGGTAATGACTAGCCAACAGTAAACAGCGTTGGCTTCCTGGAAAGAATAGGAAGAGGAAGCTGCTTCTGTCTTGTTCCATTTTTGTAGCGTCATGCACGTTTACACTGATGTAACACTCATAAATATATCTGTTCTGGATTTTTAATGGACCCAAATCAAGAATGTGCTTTAATGTATGTAACATATATCATGATTTATAGCATAATTTTATGTCTCTCTTTTCTTCCCTAAAGTCTTAAAGTGGAGTACGATAAACTGGCCAATGAAAAGACAGAGATGCAGCGTCACTACGTCATGGTAAGAGCAGTAAAGCTGTGAATCTGAATTATCCTGCCTTTTAGCCTCAGGTGAACAGTCACAGGTGGTGCAGCCCTGGTGCTCTGCAAAGGCCATGTTAGCATTTGTCCCTGCTTGGTATTGTTGACTCACGGCTGTGTTTTCTGTTTTCATTGGATAAGAAGGTGCAGGAGGGGGGTGAAGGGGGGTGGCTGAAACTCTAGCAGGGGTCAAATGTCCAACTATTGATTGTGGGGTGTGACGACCCCCCCACCCCCTATGGCTCTGGGGGTCCTCTTTATGACCCTCCACCACCCCTCCCTAACACTCCCTACATGACCCACTGGGGGTTAATGACTGGTCTGCTGGCTTTGTGTATGAATCACTGGGTATTTTTTTTTTTAACTTCTTAACTCACCCAAGTTGAACTATGGGGTCATTCAGACACTTTAGACACACCCAGGGGTTTCTCAGATATGAGGAGAACAACCATAAAGATAATAGACTACTTGGGGCCGGGTGTTGTCGTTGAAATCAATATCACAATATAAATGAGAATATATTTCCACTATTGATGTCACAATATGGGAAGTCTCATGTAAGATAATCAAATTGTTGTTCAGTGCATTGAACTTTTGTGTTTCATCAGAAAAATGTGTAACACAAAAAACCTGCTTTGAATCACTAATTTGGACAACAGACTTTTGTAAGACGACAATGTGATGTCATATCATCTAGTTTAATTCATCAACCAAAAGAAGGTTTTTCAGCAACTATTTTAAGAGCTTTAAAGGACCAGTGTGTAACATTTAGGGGGATCTATTGGCAGAAATTGAATATAATATTCACAAGTATGTTTTCTTTAGTGTATAATCGTCTGAAATCATCTTGGGCTGTGGAAAATTATGATGAGCATCTTTTCTCCATTTCTGACATTATTATAGACCAAATGATTAATCGGTTAAACGAGAAAAAGGTCAGTGATTAAAGTAATAGTTGCAGTCTTAGCGTTGTCACGATACAGGAATTTCTAACTTCGATATAATACATTGAAAAATATCGATTTGCAATACCACGGGGAAAAATTGACACAACATTGATGGCATCAAATTTTTGATTGTTATTAAAAATTCAATAGCAGTGTATGTGTCAACTCGCTGTCGGAGAGAATAGAGAGCAGAAAGCGCAGCTGATACTCATATCGATACTGCGGAAAATTTGTATTGAAACCATTTTGAATATTTAGTATCAATATGTATTGATATTTAAATATTTTTGACAATACTAAGCCCTAATATCATTACAATACAATTAAAACTCAGTAACCAATAATATCAAACCACTGCTTTGTTGTTGTGTGCACTTTTACTGTGTCTTGGAAACCTTACTTGAAAGCTAAGATACAGTAGGTGCTTGATTTCTATCAAAGAGCTGTGAAGAGGTTAAATGTAAAACTATTCCAATAGTGCAATTAAAACATATTACATTCAGTTCGGAGCTCCCTGATGAGACAAAAGAAATACGTGCCTCTGCAAAGACGACACAACTCAAAGGTTCCTTCTATCTAATACAGTAAAAGCTGCATTGTGTGCATGGAAAAAGAACAATCTTTATCTGACGAGTGTTGTAACTCAGCCCTCACTCTTAGTTTGTGTATGTGCGTGCTTATCTTGTTTGTACATGAAAGGAATGACTTTAACCAAACGCAGCAGTACGTTTGTTAAATATTATTTTCCCTGTGAGGAACCAGAAGGTGGTGGGAGTAGCTATAATAAATGGAAGCTGTTTGCTATGTGTTTGATAAACAAGACAGACAAACTACTAGGCTTTAGTTTGTATCTGTTGGTGGGCTCGCAAGTTTTTGGCAATCATCAGCAGATAATGTTGTTTTCAATGAGAGTATTGGCGTTCTCATGTGTTTTTGAAGCCACAGACCGTTTTCAGCTCAGAGACTGGCAGTGCCCAGTAGAAGTAAATGAGAACAGTTGCCACTTGTCTGTCAGCTGCACAAAGAACATGAAGTTGTCAACCTCTTTGGTTAATGTCAATGTGTTGTTAATAGCTCACCCCTTGTGCTGCAACAAGTATTCAACTTGTCCCTTTTATTGTTTGGGTGCTTTAGAGGACAAATATAAATGTCATACCAGTCAACCACCATTTTTTTACAGGCTTGTTGCGCTAACAAATTCTCTGTTTCTCAGTAGAGAAAAGTCACAAGTAACTTGGGAAATATAGATATTAGGGCTGTCAATCTATTCAAATATTTAATTGCGATTAATCACATGAATGTCCATAGTTAATCACGATTAATTGCAAATTAATCACAGTTTTTATCTGTTCAAAATGTACCTTAAAAGGAGATTAATCAAGTATTTAATACTCTTATCAATGTGAGAGTGTGCAAATATACTTGCTTTATGCAAATGTATGCATATATTTATTATTAGAAATCATTTAACAACACTGACTATCAACAAATATTGTCCAGAAACCCTCACAGGTACTGCATTTAGCATAAAACAATATGCTCAAATCATAACATGGTAAACTGCAGCCCAACAGGCAACAACAGCTGTCAGTGTGTCAGTGTGCTGACTTGACTATGACTTGCCCCAAACTGCATGTGATTATCATAAAGTGGGCATGTATGTAAAGGGGAGACTTGTGGGTACACATAGAACCAATTTTCACTCACATATCTTGAGGTCAGAGGTCAAGGGACCCCTATGAAAATGCCATAAGAGTTTTTCCTTGCCAAAATTTAGCGTAAATTTGGAGTAGTATGACATTGGTACCAATGGATTCCTTAGGGTTTCTAGTTTCATATGATGCCAGTATCTTCACTCAAGCTTCAAAACTGAGCCCGCTACAACCTAAAAATCACAAGTTGCTCAAAAGAAATAGTGGCGTTAAAATGAATTTGCGTTATAATCGCGTTAACTTTGACAGCCCTAATAGATATCACAAAGGACAAATATCTGGGATCATGTCTTGCCTCTAATTATTACTTCTTTGATTCAATGTACAAATGAAAATGCATCATTGAAAACCTTATTATGTATTAATGTTTTCTCTCCTCTTTTTTTTTTTACAGTACTATGAGATGTCCTATGGTCTCAACATTGAGATGCACAAACAGGTATGTAGCCATATCAGGGATGGTCTGTGTAAAGCCAAAACACTGTTGTTTTTTTCCCCCTAGTGATTGAGGAATATAAACACATACACACACACACACACACACATACCTGACCTTACTTTCTACCCTCATCCTTAAATGGCTTTAGGAGGCATACACATGCTGGCTTCCTGTAGTGAAAATGCTGACAGGCTAAACAACACGAAGGGCACGCTGCCTGATGGGGATGGTTTGATAAGATTAAAGTGAAGTATTTGGCAGACTGTTTGAGAGGATGTGTTTTTGTGTGGTGTGTCCTTCTGAATGTGTATGCACATATGCCTGCACTATTCTGTGTCTGCCTCCCCAGTGCCAGCCGGGCTAAAAGCTCATTAGTTCAGCTGCCACCAAGCGCTGGGCATCATGCTGCAGTGGAAAGACTTCTACAGATGAATAGGGCAAAACTATCTGCAGTTTCCTCTCCGCCACCCAAGGAGCCATTTCAGTAGTCTGGAGGCAGGAAGGAAACGGGGGGGGCAGTGGTGAGGGCAGATATGTTAAAATCATCTTAGCCTTAGAAATAGTGACCATGTTTCACATCAGGCTTCTTTGTTGGTTTGCTTCCAGTTGATCTTTGGCCTGTCATATCCAGAGTTTTGGATAAGTGTTGGTGTAGTGTTTGTAGAAACTATCTCTCAACACAAATACTTGGTTAGCTTAAAGCCCCTGCACCACCAAGAATACACCCAGCTGAAGCTCAGTAGCTCCAGCAGTGCTTTTCTGTCAGCTATGTTCTGATATTCCTCCGGTTTTTTGAATGGGTTTTTAGTTAGATGCATGAAATAAGGTCTGTAGTTAACACAAGCTTAAGAGATTTTAACGTTTAGTTCTGCGACATAAAATATGTCAGTAAATATCAGACTCGTTAATTTTGAAGCTTTTACGGTTTATAACAAGTGGCTAAATGAGATTACTAAACGTCATCATGCCAATCACTAGTCCACCTTTAGCTCAGTGGTGGTGACATGAAATCATGCGACCATGGTGTAGTTCGTTTATAGCCTAACGATAGCTTTTTACTTCTGCTGATTGCATTTACACTTCAAAAATCATACAAGTGGTGTTCATCTGTTAAGATTATCTTGCTGAACAAAACGTGTAAGTATCATAAACATCGGATGTGATGCTAACTTCCTGGTTGACTTACAGAAATATGTCATCCCTGCAGCACTCTATGAGGCAGACAATTAATTCACTCAAAGATTTGATGCTGTTTTGTGTTTTGATATTATTATAAATTGAATATCTTAGTCTTTTGAACTGTTGGTTGGACAAAACAAGCTCTCAGGATGTCATTTTGGGCTCTGGGAAATCTGATGAGCATGTACTATTTTGTTGACAATTTATGAACCTAACAATCAATCAAAAATTGAAAAACAGTTATTAGTTGCAGCCCACGGTTTGCTTTAAATCAGAAAGGCAGTATCACATAACAGCATGAATAAGTTCTTTGATACCTGTAAGATGTCTGGAGGTGGGAATTTTAGCATTTATATGATGTGATTAGGCGTGTCCACAGGATAAAGAGTGTGCATGCCATCTGGCTGGTTAACTTTTGGTGCGGTTAGGATAAGACGTCCTAAATGCTCTATAAAAGCCAGATTACACCTGTAAACAACGCTGCAAAACAACAGCTAAAGATCTGACCTGAGGCCTTTTAGTCAGCCATGTGAAACCCACATTTTCTTTTCTATTAACAGACATTAGCATAATCTTTTATTCAGTTCACTTGAAAAGAGGAAAAAAAGATTACTGTGATCTCAAGATGCCCCTCTTTTATCTCTCTCCACTTACATTTCCATTTTCTCTGATTCCGTCTCGCCTTCTGTTTCCCTCCATCACCTTTGCCTCCTCAATTCTCCTTTTTCAACCTCCTCCTCGTGCCCTTATGTCTTTTCATTGCCTCCCCCCTCCTCTGTTCTGTACCCCCACCCCGACGATGTGATGTGAATGATGGCCCTTGTGTCATTAGCTGTGTGATATGATGTATGAGAGTGGGAGTCTGTCAGAGGGGGAGACCGAGAGAGGTGGGGTGGAGGCTTCACGGCCCTCAGATCCAGAAGGTTAATGGCATCAGTGGGAGGGTAGCCCAGTTGGAGCAGCAGCACACTGCACAATTCATCAGGTGTAGACGTTGCTTTTAGGCGTGTGTGTGTGTGTGTGGTAACTAGCTGTTAGAGCCCCCATACCCCCTGTTCTTATGCGTTTTCTGTCAGGCACTTATCGCCAACAAGGAGTGGGGGTGGAGCTGGTTGTTGTGGGTGGATGCTGGTGGCAGTGGACAAAACAAAGGGGGTGATGGAGACAGGAAAGGAGTGAGAGGCTTCAGGGTAAATGGGTTAATCGACTGGTCCTCTCCGGTGCATCTCCTTTGTTTATCAATAAGCCCGGTGGAGTCGACGGAGCACTCTGAATAATGCATGATTCCTGCCACCTCCGTTCCTCTCTCTCTCTCTCTCTCTCTCTCCCTTCTCGCCTCCCTGGTGAACGAGTGTTTGTGATGACATCAGTGCGAGGTAAACAGACAGCTCTTAGCTGTCCCTGTTATTGGTAGGAAGGGAGGGAGGGAGGCTGGATTATTGGATGCAGGCAGGCACATTACTTTGCGTGTGTTGAAGATTTATCACTGTGTGAAAGAAAGACGTGATAAACTCACTTTGTGTTGTTATCACTGAATTGAAATGCAGGGGAATGGGCACCAACCACACACATATGAGCATATAAATAAATATCCCTTACACGGTAACAGTAGTTGTGTCTTCACACACTGTAATTGAGGTTCCAACACACAGCTTCCCCTACGCTGCAGCCGAGCTGAATGGTTGCTAGCGAAGGGATCGGTGCGGTTGCTGGGGGGTAATTTGTTTTGACAGTGTCTCTTATGATGGCAAAGAGTGCAGGGTGGAGGTAATCACCCTCGCTCGCTGTCAATAAGTGATTTTAATTAGCGCAGCTCATTAGGCTGCCTCAGCAACATGCCCTGCTGACTTTGTGGTGTGGGTGTGGTGGGGGTTGCTTTGTTTTTCACTACCTCTGTTCTCTGTTGCGGTCCATGTTTATCTCTCTTGTACGCTTGCGTACCTTTTGATTTCACTTCTCTCTTTTTTGGGTGAATTGAAAGCAAAAGGAACATAAATAGAAGAATCATCAACGAGTCCTACACGTACCATTAATTTGGATTAGGGCTGTCAATTAATTAAAATGTTTCGTCGTGATTAATCGCAAATTAAACTGCATGTGATTATCATAAAGTGGGCATGTCTGTAAAGGGGAGACTCGTGGGTATCCATAGAACCCATTTTCATTCACATACCTTGAGGTCAGAGGTCAAGGGATCCCTTTGAAAACGGCCATGCCAGTTTTTCCGTTAATGCTTTAAAGAAATTAGTGGCGTCATAACGAATTTGCGTTATCTTATTATCGCGTAATTAATGCGTTAACTTTGACAGCCCTTATTTGGCTACTTACTTTTATTCTGGTAGCCATTTTGTGTAGTATGTATCCATTTCCTCACTTGTTGAGTGAATGAGGGAAACGGGGAGAAAGTGCTTTATCAACGAGAGTCATGTCCGTTTCCTGGATGGAGGAAGAGCGTGAAAGGAGGAGCAAGGGGGAGGGAGAAAAAGATCTTGTGCAAATGAATAATTTATACAGGATTCCTGGAATTGTTTGCCAAGGTGATGATGGCCGACCTGTCTCTAAGCCAAAACAAACTGACTACGAGAACACACACACTCTCTCTCAGGGGAGCTTGACGAGGTTACGGGAGGCTGTGAGACATGCTTTATTTTGATAGCCAGGCTAGAAGGGCTGGTAGAACAATGTTACACAATTAGTGTCTTTGTGTGTGTGTGTGTGTGTGTGTGTGTGTGTGTGTGTGTGTGTGCGCGTGTGCGTGTGCGTGTGTTGATGTGGTTAAACAGAAGAAAAGACGTTGTGTGTGTGTCTGTTCACATGAACTGCATAATTCAAAATGAAATCTATAAAAAAATACTGCTCACATGATGATTTGAAATCAGATGTAATCTGTTGGAAAACAGCTCATTTCCATATGCTCCCCTGCAGAAAAGCATGTCACTTCAGTTTTGTGTGTATGAGCTCAAAATAGAATGACATGCAAAATATTCTTCATGCATTTGTAATGAACAAGATACCTCTAAGTGCCTCTTTCTTCCTCTGCTCTGGCTGAGAAGATAATTCCCAAACAACCCCCCCAACCACCACTCCTCCCACCACCACCACCATCATATGCCACTTGGTTTCCTCGCCAATTGAATCCTCGTCAGAGACTCTGCTCTCCACTTGGGGGCTAATGCCTGAAGCGACAAACAGCCAAATGGCTTTCAATGCACCATTGACAGAGGGATGCAATGGAGAGAGAGCCTCTCCAAGCTCTGGTGCTACTAGACAACCCTGAGTACCTGTAATTGTGGAGCTGCAGTGAAAAGCTTCTGCCGGCTCAAAGGCTTCTGTTTTCAGTGGCTTTAAGTGACAATAAACTCTTTCCAGTGCCCGTCTCTGCCGCTAAAAGCACGGTGGAAAATAGTGCCTCCAAAGTAAAGTGGGAGTAATGTTAGAGTGCTGCGTGTCATTGGATGTGATGTGTTATGAGTATTTTTTTTCTCTGCCGAAATGGCTGTGGAAAAAGTCGTGTAAATAAGCCGCGTGCCCGTTTGCCCTCCCTAACATGTGTGAACTCTGTCTGAACAGAGTAGAGTCACTCAATTTGAAAAGGAAGGACAAGATGTAGTTGATAAAGGCTTTTACGGTTGATGTGTGAGTCATGCTTGGCCTGACATTCTCTGGCTGAGATATGACAGGTGAAATGTTCAATGATTAGGCCACAAAAAGAAAAAGAAAAATGGATGCAAAGGAAGTCTGTGCCATTGTTTTATTTCTTGGCTCCAAAGTATTATTTTGACTCTGGGGTAAATTTCAGAGGAAGCTAAGGGTTTGGGAACATTTAACCTTAAAAAAAAACGTAAACACAGCTCAACATGATCTCAGCTCGCAAAGCACCTGGTGCTCCAGCTCGCATCCAGGCATGCACTGATACTGTATCGGATATCAGGCTGATATTGACTCAATTCTATGTTTATATGATAAATACATCTTATACTGGAATTTTAATTCCTGTTTAAGTTTTGACCAATTTGTTGCTGCATTAAAAAGGCTTATACTTGAATTGCAATTCCTGTTAATCTTGCAGATTTTTTACCAAGTTGCTGGATATATTATTATAACAATAAATGACAATTCAGTAAATGTATACAGTATCTATGTATTTATTTATTTGTTAGGAAAGCAATGTTTAAGTCAATCCTGGTGTTGCCTTACACATAAAAGAATGATCCCAGCCACTTCCACACAGTGAGGCATACAGCTTATTAATTAGACACTGGTATCGGATCGGTACTCGGGCCGATACGGCTGATACCCAAAGCCCAGGTATCGTTATCAGTATCGGGACTGAGCTTGCCTCTCAGTATGAGCTGCTGAGAGAAACCTGTGTTTTTTTAGCATATCGTACTAAACAATTCAACACACAATGGAGAGTACACCTGAATTCCATGAATGTTTTTGGCTTCCTCTGGAGTGGTGATTTGCTACGAACAAATGGCCGCCTTTCTTTGTGAATCGGTTTGTGGTGAGGGTTTGTAATGTTGTTGCTCTAATAGCCGAGTGTATCAGCATACCGCTGTTTCCTACAAGCCCCATGTTGCTCCCCTTGCAGCCATTTTCAGAGAAGTGGTGTGATGCTGAAACACTCTAATCCTACTGTGTGTCATTGTATCCAGCCCCCGCTAATGATGATGGTTTATGAGTCTCCATAGAGCTCCCTCCCTCTCTTTCTCTTTCTCTCTCTCTATGTCAGCCCCCCCACCAGTGCAGCCCCCTCCCTACCTCCCCACTCCCAGTTATCCCTCATTAATTTCCCGTGCCGATCAGATCGACAGGCCGAAAATTCAATTTAATGACCTGCCTCTTTGCTGTGCCTAATATGATTTTACAGGCTGTTCTGGTCAGGGCCCCAGCCCAATTTACATAACGATCAGCCGTGCCAGATAGCGTTGCCCCAGCAACAGAAGAGGGGGAAGATGAGAGAGGAAGAGGAGGAAGGAGGGAGGGCACAGAGGAGAGTAGTGGAGATTAGCAGGGAGGGGTGTGAAGGAGTGTTTGGAGGAGGGAGGCTGGATGGAGAGAGAAAGCACAGTGCGTCTGAGGTCAGACAGGAGGTTGTGAGATAATTCCTGACAGGCCAGCAAAGGTCCGTCCCCCTCCTCTTCTCTCCTTCTTTTCCTGTCTCCCCTCCTCCAAATTGAAAAGAGTGACACTGTGCAAAAGGCCACCGGCACCTCCTGTCCCCCTTTTCCTCGTCCTTTCTCCTCCCTCCCCCTTTCACAGTCAAACAAGGTTAAGGGAGAAAATGAGTGGAATGCAGCAGCGTATAAAACGGCGGGAAGGACCTCCTCACCCCCCCACACACCTGCTGGGCCTCCACCCCTAATCTCTCACAATCAATTAGTTCACCTCCCCCGGTTCAGTCAAACTACATTACCTTAGTGTCAAATCAGAGCGTTTCACTTCACCATTCATCACCCCCACACCCTTTCTCCTTTATTCTGCATTCTACTTTTGTGTTCTCTTCTTCCTCCTCCTCCTCCTCCTCTCTGTGGAAAGTACCGATTTTAAAAAAGGAAATGGGTTTGGGCAAAATGTCTTGGGACATTCAAGTGCGGTAGGCGGGCAGCGCAGCATATCCATTTGTCCAAATGCAGCGCTGTAAAGTGCTCTATGTGCAGTATCATCTTACTCTCCCAGCTAATATTCTGTGGTCGATACCAAAGATGCCTCAGATAGATAGGACCCGAGAGTTAACCAGTCTGCTTCGGCCGGCCCCACCCCCCTCTCTATGGGCCGTAATTATGAAGTATGGACCTCATTATGGTGTCTCCAGCCAGATGGTATTAGCATATTTCAGCCTCCTAATGAAATAAGGCCGGAGTCTAATGGAGGCAGGAGAGAGGGGGAAGTAAATTTGTTCTAAGGCGGTCCCAATTTAGTTAAGAAATACAGGGTCCATCCAGATGGACGCTGCAAACATTTTTGTGTGTACACCCTTTTCTTTTATAGGTAGTTTAACGGCTTGATTATAGTGTTGCCTGGAGCATGCAGCATACTGAAAGACTATCATCCTAACATGTTCTCTCTCTTCTCTTACAGACTGAGATTGCCAAACGTCTCAATGCAATTCTGGCTCAGATCATGCCGTTCTTGTCACAAGAGGTAAGTGTCACTCCAGCTCACAGCATTTTAAGAGTGAGAATAATTCCATTCACCATGCACAGTAACTGTACAGGAAGCTCTGAGGCTGCGCAGAGACCCTTTCAATGGGATGTATAGACACGACAAGGCATCTTATATAGTACAAGACATGCATTCAATGCATAATAAGACTACAGATTTTAAGCAATTAAAATCGAACATAGTGGTCGTGGCGGTTGCTTGTCAATATTGCGGTTATTGCGTCAGCTCTACTAAAAACTGCTGCTCTACACTGTGAGTCTTAACATGCAAGGAACTCTAAAACAAGCCTGCAAATGCCTTTATCAAGTAGGAAATTGGCTGTCCTGTTCTCCTGACAACATATTTCCGTTAAACTCGTTTTTTTTTTATTAATTTCTCACGGTAAGGCATGGCAGTTATCTTAGCTGACGCTCTAAGAAATGAGTCCAGCTGCTGAAAACACCCACATTGATGGAAATTAGGCCTCAGGGATAAACAAACACTGTTGCGCCAACTTTGCGCTTTATTGGTTGATATATTCTTGATTAAATTCTTAACAGTGATTGACGGACCATTGGTTAAACATTAACATCCCTTGTATATCATATTGTACATACTATGAGTCTTTTTATGGGACTGTTGTGACTTTCAGGATTAAATTACTTTTGTGCATTATGGAGCAGATTTTTTATCAAAGAGCTTGTTCGCAGTCTTGTGTAGGTAAACCATCAGTACAGGTCTGGATAAATGCTAATGAGAAGTCGGAATCAGGAATCTAACCTTTGTGTTTTTGTGTCCCGCAGCATCAACAGCAGGTGGCTCAGGCTGTTGAACGAGCCAAGCAGGTGACGATGACTGAGCTGAATGCGATCATCGGGGTACGTGGACTTCCCAATCTGCCTCTCACTGTGTGTATACCCCCTTTTCTTCCTTCATTTGACCTGAGGCCAGGGGCAAAACTGCACACATAGAAGAGGGCTGGCACTCCAGTACGCACATAGACTATTTAAGCGTGCTACATTACGCTTACGGGTTTATTTCACCTTTATGCGCTTCAGCTGAAGTGTTGCACGTCAAGGATAACTTGGGAAAGGGTAATAGATTCAGGAGGAAAATAGGGGTGAAAAGGGAATAGGAGTAGCTTAGTGTATTAATCTGCAACCATTTTCCTCCTCCTGTCTGTGGCATTTGAACGTTCAGGCTGAATACAAAACTAGCAACACCGTGTCCTCTTCACTTGTGCAGACTTGCCTCTGTCTCCAGTGGTTAATTATGTTTTTATTTAAGTTTGAAACGATGCTGTCAATACGGTCTTCGCTGCTGTAATTTCTCTGATTGTTGGTTAACCATGACCTGTCAGCACGCTGCGTGCAGCTCCTAACAGCAGCTGTGCTCTGATTTCCTCCTCAGGCAGAGTCAAAGAACATCTGATATACAGTAACACAGTCCAGGCTGAGATCAGATCGTGGTGTTGCTCAGATTTCATTTTGGCTGCAATTTAGTTTTTGGTAAAATGTTCCAGCCAACAGGCTTACAGATCTTTTACCTCTGACCCAGCAGCCGGAGGAATTAGAGCGGTCACGTTGAGACAAGCATTGTGATTGTAACAGAGATTACAGCAGTATGTGTGGATGTAGCAGGTAGAGGATGAAAGATTTTGGCTGCATCCAAACAATGTTCCAACAAACCTGTTATTCTGACTTAGGAGCATTCACACACTGCTGGCTTTGTAGTCACACACAATAGAAATAGCCTAAATTAGCTACTTTTGTTGTTGCTAGGGCTGCAACCATTGATTATTTTCATTGATTAATCTGCCGATTATTTTCTCAATTTAAAGCTGCAGGTGGTAGAATTGGAGAAAATATAATAGTTATTTTTATAAAACAGTCACTATAGTCTGACAGTAATGCATGAGACAGGTAATCTGAAAAAAAAAAATCAGTGTCCTCTGGTGCTCCTAATGACATCTGCAAGATTTCACAGACCAGAAAACAACCAATCAGAGCCGAGCTGGAGCCTTGCCGTCTCTGAGCAGCTGTCAATCACTCGGGAACTCCAGTCAAAATAGGCAGCGCTGATCAAATATGAATCAATATTCTGTTATTGTAATGCCTTTTTCTCACCTAAAATGTTTTCAGAAACATCTTGTAGTGTACAGTTTAGCTGTAAAATGAGAAAGTTTGCGACCCTGCAGCCATGTTGAGATCAGTTGAGGAAATACCAATCACCGCCCACCAGCTGGAGCAAACTTTTTTAATCATATTTGCTCCGACCTGCCTACTACAGCTTTAACAAGTGAAACCAGATACAAATAATAGTATATAGCTAATCTTTAATTAGCCACATTGATTCTGTTATTGTTAATATTGGATTTGATTTTCGTGTAACTTCCAGTGATGGTGGTTTTGCTACAGTTTTGTCACCAGTTTTTTGACACTGACACTATCGTTTTTGATTTTGATAAGTGGGAGATATCGTAGAAGTTAAAAATCAAATGCTGTGTACACAGCATTATGTCTGCTCCAGTATTACTGTATTTCCCATTTTTTGGGGATCTTAAGAACAACTTTTGGCTTTTAACTTGCTTGTTTTTTTCCCCTAACTATATTAAAACTACATTGTCTTATGTTTGATTCAATTGAGAGCATCTGTAGTGATCTAAACGTTCATAGAGGAAAGGGAGTGCACTTCAAAAATCAGTAATTGACCCTTAAATTGTAGCCACAACCCTAAACACAAATGTACTTTTTAGTGATTTGGTCTTCCATCTGCTTTTATTTAAGAATTATCAGCCTAGCTGCTTTATGATGGCCAGCTTGGACGCAGATGGATAGCTGACCCTTTTGATTAGCCCTCTGTAGTTAGAGGTTAGTCAGCGGTTAGCTAGTCCCAACGGTCGGGGGTCAAATCTAATGAGAGGCAGATATCGAAATTCGATTAAGGTAAATGAGCCAGGAGCACAACCTCCCGTTTTCAAGGTAATTACTTCCTGTTTCCTTTTCTTTCTTTCTTTTTTTTTTTTTTCAACCAGCTCAGTGAAAAAACAGGAGTGACCCTGCCTTCATTAAGGGTGGGCAGGGCCCCACACACACACAACAACACACACACACACACACACACACACACACACACACAGGAAAACACACTTTAATTATAGGGGCGAAGACATGACAGGTGATCAATCTCCATGTCCCCACAGTGTGAGAGAGGCGGTGCTGCTGTGGTGCTCTTGTCATTAAAGTCTCAGTGATATTCAGAGAGCTCCAGACTGGCAGCTTCCTACAGCAGCTCGATCAGAAAATAGGGTTGAGTCCAGACACACAACCGTAACACACATGATAAATGTTTGCCTATGTGATGCAACATATATTATATTATATTAAAGTCTCCCGACCCAACTCATCTTCTCCTCCCAGCTGGAGGTGACTGAGAGACCCAATATGTGGTCACTTGATATGCAAATAGGGGACTTCTAGGACAAAATAGTGCTATTTTTCATGAGGCTGAAATGATTAGTCATAGATCAACAGAAAATGAATCGCCTACTATTTCGATAATCAATATGATCTAAAAAAGTCATTTATGAAGCGAAAAGGTTAAAAAATTGCCAGATCCAGCTGCTCGAGGGGAACAATTTGCTTTGTTGAATTAAATAACGTTGAGTTTTAGCTGATGATTGAATAAAGTGAGCAATATGAAGATGTCACCTTGGACTGTGGGAAACTGAGATGGGCATTCTTCACGATTTTTGGCTTGAGTTTGCCATGTTATGATTTGTGCATATTTTTTTATGCTAAATGCAGTACCTGTGAGAATTTCTGGGCAATATTTGTCATTGTTTTGTGCTGGTAATTGATTTCCAATAATAAATATATAAATACATTTGCATAAAGCAGCATATTTGCCCACTCCCATGTTGATAAGAGTATTAAATACTTGACAAATCTTCCTTTAAGGTACATTTTGAACAGATAAAAAAAATGTGCGATTAATTTGCGATTAATCATGATTAACTATGGACAATCATGCTATTAATAGGGATTCAATATTTTAATTGATTGACAGCCCTAGTTAAAACATTATTTCTAGCATACTAAACTAAAACCACAGAAACATGAGTTACCTACAACTCGAGCAAGCTGAACTGTGTTCAGACAAAGATGCAAACTAGTCTCGTCCGTCCTACAATATGTTTTGCATAAGTTTTGGCCCGAGGCGACACATGATTGAGTTTGATTTGACAAGTGTCAGAGGTGCCGTCTCATTTCCATGCTCCCACGCTCCTTTCCATGATGTCAACACAGAGCACGATTGTCCTTTGATAATGGTTAACGAGTCAGTTACAGGTGGTGAGCTGCTTATCACCAACCCTTATTCAAATGCTGTGGAACACAAAATGTAAAGTTTTACACTGCCTGGTTATGTGATCTCCTTTGTGAAAAGTTTGCATGTTTTATTTGCGTGTGCATATTTACTTTATTAAAAAAGGTCATATTTCCATCTCGTTTGAGTGTGTAGGCTTTTTCTAAAGTAAGAGTCTCCACGCCAACACATGGTGCAGCTTATCAGCATCTACACATTTGTTCATGTCTTAAGTTCTGTCATCATGTTGTAGGATGATGGTACATGGAGCTATCATGATTTTCTATCTTAGGTAGCTGACCATTTTGTTTTTATTTTATGTTATTTAAAACAATATATTAACCTAGAATCACCAGCTATATTATTAGAGGCACTAGTTAATGAATCAAGCTAACTGTTGGTATTGTTTTCAATTAGTTTCCATTAGAGGTGAAATTTTGATAATTTATTGTTTCTTTTTTAAGCAAAAATTCCCATATAATCCCTGCTTCCAGCCTCTTAAATGTGAATATTTGATGGTTTTCTTTGCTTTCGTTGGTAGTAAACATAGGTGCAGTTTGAACTTTAAGGTTGGGGGTTCACAAAAAAAAAATCTAGAGGAAATGTAATGTGTACAACGCAGAGGTCTAATGTATTGGGATGCATGTAGCCTACATATTACACCCTCCAAACAGAATGCAAAGCGAGCAAGCGTCCGTGACAAAATCGTTTTTTCGATTGCATTGTTTTCTACTGGAATGTCCTAACTGGCTGCTAGTGACGAAGCGCTGCGCAGCGCGCCGTTTTGAGGTGAACTTTCGCCAGACGCTGTTTCTATTCATTCCTGTCGCTCACGTTGAAAGCGCCGCAATCAACGAGGAACGGCTGATTGGTGAAGTTGAAATGAGGAGTTTTCTGATATGATACCTCCTCATTTTACTACAAACACCTAAATCAGGAGGCAGCAGGCTGGAGGGAGATTGCCTGGAGCCTGAAAGTTTACTTAGGCTACTGATGGCTGTATTATATGTCATTTTTAGTAAATATGGCAGTATAAAACCTGTGTTTTTCTCTAGCAAGTACTACTCACCACTTGCAATAATAATAGTAATCATTACAATAAATAATTTGTTCTACGTTATTATAGAAAATATAGCTGCATTTTTAGGGGGTTCAGTGAGCCCCCTGAACCAACGCAAACTGCGCCTGTGGTAGTAAACTGAATGTTTTGGACTGTTGATTGGTGAAAACAAGCAATTTGAGTACGTCACCTTGCACTCTGGAAAGTTTTCATTGTCCTCTTCAGTTTTCTTGCTTGTTGCTTGTATCATTTCTGGCTGAACCTCTCCTCTCCCTCTCTCCTTTGACTCAGCAGCAGCAGCCGCCTCATAGTGTCTACCCAGCCTTCATGGTCAGTGTTCAGGTCACCAAACATAGAGAAACAATCTGTTTTGATCAAGTGTTTTGAATTGCTTGCTTGCAGTCTAACATGTGTCTTTGTGAAGGGGAGCTGTTGGAGACAAAGCATGACTCGGGTGTGTTTGGATATTTTTGGCATCCTGTCCTTTGTCTGCCTCGCGCAGGTGTCTCAGATTTGACTTTATTTCGAGCTTCAAAAACGTTTCCAATCCTTACTCCAGTACTGAACTCGCTCAGGTCTGTTTTTAGCGTAGGATGTAGTCTAATCTTTGTCGCGACAACTGAAGAAAATATGATGAGCCACAGAAGCTGTTGTAAAGCACAGGATAAGTAGGTAATGTGGCGATCATTGCCAGACTTATTAAGCCAGTCTGCCAGCTGGTTTGTGCTGGTGCTGTTGATGCTTGTTCCACCTGACAGTACTGTTCTGCAGGGAGCCAGCTTCGCCTAGTTAACTTTAATTGCCTGTTTCCTGTGGAAGTTGCCTGAGCTGCGGCGGCATTTACACATAATGAAAAAAGATAAGTGTGAAAGGAAGCCAGCTCTTTATCCATGAATATTGAATTGGAAGCAATTTATTTTCAGAATTTTTTCCCTCTTTCTCTCTCTCTCTCCCTCCCTCGCCTCTCCTCGCTCCTCTCCTCAGCCATAGCTCGTTAATGAGGCTTCTTGATAATGATCCCTGCACGCTTTTCCTCATTAGGCACACTCAATAGGGACGTCTCTGCCTCAATCCCTCGCTCACCCTCTCTTTCATTCTCTTGTTATTTTCTGATTCTGCCTCTCCCTCCTTTTCTTGTTCTGGCCCTTTCTCTTTCTTTTTTTGCTCGCTTTTCCCTTTTCACCACAAATAGCCTGCTCGGCACACCAATACAATATCGATTAACAATGCCGCCCCTCAGTTGCTTCTATCCATCGTACGATTTCAGGTCCAGCTCGACATAATGAGCTGACTGAATAATGGCCGGCTGCTAAATAAACCTTTAAATGTGGTAAGCCACCAGATATACCCTCGTCTAGTTTCTCCATTTTATGTAATGAATGTATGGATGAGGCTATTGAAGTTCTATCCAGCAAGCAGAATAGCAATCATGTTTTTTTTTTCTTCTTTAGAGAGGCAGTTGATGGATGTGCTAAGTGTTATTTAACCTTGTTTTAAAGCACTTGCTTCCCTCTTGCCTGAGTGGCTATTTAACTCCTGTCTATCTACTCACTTCTCTCTGGCTGCCGCTCTCACACAGACATCCATGGCCTCTTGGGAAGTGTGTGTGTGTGTGTGTGTGTGTGTCTGTGCTTAACAGCATTTTGCTGGAGGAGTGGGCATGCTTGCTTGGTTTTCCAGAGTGTTGAAAGGTTTTGAGCTTTTGAAGTGTAGACCTATTGATTTTTAACCGTCCCAACTATGATTGAAGCACGGTGGTTTGGGAGAGAGCAAAAAACGCTCGGTATCATAGCTGACGGCCAGAGGTGACATGCTGTCGAGTCAAACATAGCTTCAACATAAAGGTCTCGTACCATAAAACAGAACCGCATTTTTCAAAACAACAGTGTAGCAGTGTTGTAATAAGTGAAGAGCGTGGTTTGAAAAGAGTAGCAGCTGTGAAGGATAAACCTGGAGGCACTCAGCTTGTAAACCTTTGCACAGAGCGGATTCAGACAGAAAATTAATCAACGACAATTTTGATTTGATTTGTCAAGCATAAACGTCAAATAATCTGTTTCCAGCTTCTCAAATGTGATGATTTGCTGCTTTTGCTTTGTTGTGTATCTATTGTAAATTCAATGTATGTGTTTTTAGACTGTTGGTCAAACAAAACCAACAATTTGAAGACATCAGTTTGGGTTCTAGAGAGAAGTGATGGGCATTTTTTGCTATTTTCTGCCATTTTTTACAGACTAAACAATGAATTGATTATAGGGATGCACCGATCCAACTTTTTCAGTTGTGATACCGACGCCTGTGTTTTGGATATCGGCCGATACCAAGTACCGATCCGATACCAGTGTTTAATCAATAAGCTGTATGCCTCACTGTGTGGAAGTGACTGGGATCATTCTTTTACGTGTAAGACAACATCAGGCTTGACTTAAACACTGCTTTCCTGACTTTGTAAAACAAAATGTGACCAATAAATACATAGTCATTAGGGCTGTTCCGAATACCAGTTTTTGGGCTTCGAAGCTTCGTTGAGAAATATTCGAAGATTTTCAAAGCAACGGTCGAAGCTTTGAAGCATTCGGGTCAGCCCTAATAGATATACATTGACGGAATTATTTATTTTTAAAATAATAAATCGTACACCAGAAACTTGGTAAAAATGTATTAAATTAAAAGGAATTGCAATTCAGGTGTAACCCTTTTTATTGTACCAACAAATTGGTTAAAAATTAAAACAGGAATTAAAATCCTAGTATATAATGTATATTGTATATAAACATAGAATTGGATTGAATAGATTGGCTCCATTGTCACCAATATCCGATCCAGCTTTATGAGTCAGTATCGGTCTGATATCAGTATCGATGCATCCCTAATTGATTAATCCAAAAAATACATGACAGATGAAAGTAATTGTTATTTGCAGCCCTACTTTGCACCGCTGTCTTAGCACACTCTGATTCTTTGAGTAATTAATGTGATAGAATGTGGTTTAAGTTGTTAAAACGTGACATACTGCTCATGATGAAAAACATCATGTCTATTTTGGGATAATACTGCACAGCCAAAGATAAAGTAATAATGAATGTAATTAATGCATTCTGTTTCAGTTAACTAACACTTTGAACCAGATGATAACCGTACTGTACATCTACAGCTGTGAACAGAATCTGTTTTTCCCCTCAGACAGTGAATGAGCTGGATCAGCATGTTGGCAGTCGCTGTCAGTCTGCTATTATGCATAAACGATTTGGCCTTGAACTAAATGTTGTCAAAGCCAGCTCTAATGCATGAGTAGAGTGCGGTCATTCATGGATTCACTTCCCAGCCGACCCACTTGTCCTGTCTTGTCTCTCTGCGTTTGTTTACAGCAGCAGCAGCTTCAGGCTCAGCACCTCTCTCACGCGGCCCACGGCCCCCCGGTCCAGCTGCCCCCGCACCCTTCGGGCCTGCAGCCGCCCGGCATCCCCCCCGTGACGGGCGCTGGCTCCGGCCTGCTGGCTCTGGGCGCTCTTGGCAGCCAGGCTCACCTGCCTGTAAAGGACGAGAAGAACCACCACGACCTGGAGCACCGAGGTGAGGAGCACAGCCTGCTATACACGTGCGCACACGCACACGCACACGCACTCGCACACTACCTGCATCATTTTAGTACTGATGGGTGATTGTACCGGCCAAGAATTGCTTTTACCAGCCAGATATATTTATCATATAAATAGTTGTTGTATTGTATTATGAACCGTGGGAGGAAATATTTATATGTTTTAGTATATATTTTTTGACCTTACCACCAGGGCTGCACAATTGATTGAAATTTCATTGACATCACAATATGTGCTACTGCAATATTCAAACTGCTGGAGGCGCAATATGTGTTAAAGGCAAAATATGTTAAAGGCAAAATATGTGTCAAATTACCACTTTAAATTAGTCATGCTGCAGAGATGTCCTGGTCTGCACATATTTTACAGACTTAAGAAAATATCTTTGTTTGGTACAGATTCCGGCAAAAAGCACACCATAATGTTTTTCAATGAAAATGAGAATAATGATGTAAAAATGATCATTCCCTCTAATATCACAGATCATATTGCAATATCAGTCAAAATAATTGCAATTTGTTTCCAAATTGTGCAGCCCTATTTACCACTGATATATTTTGACATGAAAATAAAAGTTTAGTTAATACTAATTAATATTAGGAAATAAATACCAATAGTGTGGAGGATAAACATGTTTTAAAAACAGGCAAAAGAAATGGTTAGATGGCCTAGCCGACCTCGACGTCTTCTACTCTGTTTACTGGTGGATTACAGCCTTGCGTAGCCTATAGCGCCAACTTCTGACCAAACTACGCTGTAGCCAACAAGCAGAGTTTATTCAATCCAAACCAGTTGATGGAAACGTGCCTAATTGGCATTTCTTTTTTTGCAACATTTCAAAAGTTTGCCTAAAATTCGCTTGACAATTTAATGGAAACACAGATATTGGTACAGTTATTATTTAAGAGTCACGTGTGTCTCGCTTTCTAATAAGCCAAACGAGAAGTTTGTAAATTGTCTATAATTATAAATGTATAAAAGTCATTCAGACGTTATTTTTTAGGAATTGATCAAGTCTGCAGTTGTAAATGTAAATAAATAATTAATAAAAGGATTTTGTCCAGATGTATCACAGCACTTTTACAGCCCAGGTCAGAGGTCAAACAGTCCGTCAGTCCGTCCGGATCCTCAATAACATCTTATAACTGATTCATAAAGTGTCAGTAAATTATTTATTAAGCATTAATTAGCTACAACTCATAAACCCTTTATAAAGAGCACCTCACTGGAAATGAACTCTGCAGAGTTGCAGACATGAGAGGAACCTTTTAGCTGCATAATAATTGTATAACTGTTATCTGATTGGAGTGCTGAGTCATGGTGACACCCATACTAATTTGTGTTTTGCTTGTCTCTCTCCTGGCCCCTCATCTTTTCACTCGCCTCTGGCCAATCCTCTGAAAGAACGCGAATCGAGCACGGTACGTTGACTCTCCATCTCCTGTGTGTCTCTTGACTTTGCCGGTGTCTGGCTCTCTGTGTTTGGTGATTAGGTGTGCTTTACGTAGACTTAAGCCCACTGTTCAATAGGAATTCGTGCTCTCTGTGTAGGAACACACACATTTTTTGTACTCAAGGGGGGTGACTGAAATCAAATAATGAAGTCTGGCCAAATAAGCCAGTGCCATCTAATCCAGGTGGAAAATGACTCCAATCACTGGGCGAGGATTAGTAGTCAGCTCCCTCCTTTAATTTCAGCACAATTAAAAGCGACTTTGACTCTACGTCTCTTCTTCCCTCGCCACTTTAGAGGTTGCGTGAGTCCAATACTCCACTCCTTTTATCTACCTTTTCCTTTTGCATACTTTTTTTTATTTTCTGCTCTCTTCTTCTTCTTATCTCACTAATTTACTCCTTTCCACCTCTTCTTCCCCCCCTCGACTCTCGCTATCTCTCTCCTCCTTCTCATGTTAAAGTCCTTGTTTATTGGACTGGCTTAAAGCTCTCAGTTAGCTGGAGCGTAACGCTCTGTTGGATCTGCCCGGCCAGATTGAGTTCCCATTGACTGGCCATCCTGAATGGGACCACTCATGTCTGAAGGGAACCCAAACTCTTCCCCCATCTCGTATGCTGACGAGCGGCTGCCAATACTGCCTTACCTGATCTCCTCACCACCCTCCCCCCCCTCTCCTTTCCACTGCACACACACACACACCCAGAGTCTTCCTGTCCTGTTGTCTCAGGTCATCTGATACCAGAGTTGGAGGCAACTGCAGGGTTATTGAGTCTAAGCAATCCTTTAAAGGTCACAGGCTCAGATACACAGACAGGCTGTAATGCTGGAGGAGATTTTTGTCTGTCAGACAGCATCTTCACACCAAGCCAAGACTCAAACTCTCTGTGTGGCTTTCTTTTCCACAACAGTAGCTGAACAAATTTCCATATTCTGACCTGAGAAGGAGGGATGTGGAACTGGCAGAAAGTGTGCCATTAACTGTCAGTGTTTTTCTATCGTCACACTCCACTCTCCTCGGCTCAGGAGGTCTTTTTTTTTAAAGTCGAGCTGTTACCCTTTTTTTTGCTGCTCTTCTTTCTCTCGTCAGCCAAGAAGTCAGACATCTTCCTTCTCCCTCTTTCACCATATCTGTCTGTTTCTGATGAAGGCAGGGATTTGTTGAGCTGCCTGACAGCGTCGGCTGGCCTCAGGGATTGCTCGCCTCCCCCCCCCACCTCCTCCTCCCCCTTTGCCTGTCGGCCTGTTTGGCAGTGCCACCCCACCACACCAGTGCCCAGACTACAAAAACCCCGTTTGCAGCTTCTGAGAGAGTGCCAGCCTGTCCGGGCATTCCCACTAGAGGGGAGAACTCATTGCCACACTGCTACGCTCTCATTGCTTGCCAAGTTCTTTTCCTGTTTTGCTCTCTTGTCTTTCTTCCTCTTCTTTTTTTTTCTTCTACTTATTTTCTCACTCTGCCTCTTTCATGGCTCTTTTCTCTGCTGGCAACACCCTCTTTGTGTTTTCACGTTGCACTCTTGTCCAGGTTCCCTCAATGGCCTCTTTCTTTCCTTCCTCTCTTTTTATTCTGGTTGATTTTCATGAACTTTGCCGTCATTTTCTGCTGTTTAGTCACCGACCTGCCACAGCACACACACACACACACACACACACACACACACACACACACACACACACACACACACACACACACACACACACACACACACACACACACACAGACTCTCAAGCAGTCATTAACGTGGGTTTTACAGTCACACAGTGAGGTATTTTGGTCACTTTTGTTTTTATTTGCATGTACTTGCATGTCACAGACAGAAAGTCAGGAATGTAAGCTGTGTTTGGTTTGAATTGTTAATGTTGCTTCAAGCGTGTCTGTGACCTGGTCACTGTGAGGGTCTACAGGAGGATTAGATGTCAGGTGTGTTTGTGTGTGCGCATATATGTACTAGGGCTTTGAACCGATTAAATATTTAATCTCAATTAATCACATGATTGTCCATATTTGATCATGATTAATTGAAAATTAATCACACATTTTTTTTCTGTTCAAAATGTACCTTAAAGGGAGATTTGTCAAGTATTTAATACTCTTATCAACATGGGAGTGGGCAAATATGCTGCTTTATGCAAATTTCTGGATATATCTACGATAGGGAATCAATTAACAACATAAAACTATGACAAATATTGTGCAGAAACAGGCAACAACAGCTGTCAGTGTGTCAGTGTGCTGACTTGACTATGACTTGCCCCAAACTGCAGGTGATTATCATAAAGTGGGCATGTCTGTAAAGGGGAGACTTGTGGGTACCCATAGAACCTATTTTCATTCACATATCTTGAAATCACAGGTCAAGGCGCCCCTTTGAAAATGGCCATGCCATATTTTCCTTGCCAAACTTTAGCACAAGCTTGGAGTGTTATTTAGCCTCATTTGTGACAAGCTAGTATGGCATTTCTTAGTTTTTCTAGTTTCATATGATGCCAGTATCTTCATTCTGGCTTTAAAACGGAGCCTGCTACAACCTGAAAATCACAAGTTGCGTTAAAGAAATAGTGGCGTTTAAAACAAATTTGCGTTAACACATTATTATCGCGTTAACTTTGACAGCTCTAATGTATTCCACTAAATATCCCATGCTGCACTCTGTTCCCACCTCACATTTTCTTTCCACCTCTCCTCAATCTGTCCTACGCATCACCTTGCTCGCGAGTTCATGCCTTTGTCTTCCAGAGGCGTTTTGTGGGTTTGCTCAGCTGCCTCGTCTGTTTCCTCCTTGCTCCGCTGCCTTGGCAGCAGCAGGGCTAAGCTGTCCCAGAATCCTCCTCTGCACCTTCTAACCTTCTATCCCAAATCAGTCCAGGAGCATTGTGTGTTTTAGCTTTACAGTCAATATTGTCACTGCTCTGACAAAAGAAAAGGCTCCAGAGCCATGCCTGGACTTAAACGCACCATTTGGTTTCTGGCTTTTCTGGTTTCTGAGGGTTTGTCACTTGCTGCATTTAATCCCCAAAACATTCACTTGACTAAAGGGCATGTGCTGGCAGGGCATTAGGCTACACTTACATCTTGCACTAAATGTTATTTATTTGCAAGAGTCTCACCGTTTGTTACTCCATATCATTTCGAGACGGCTTCAGATGGAGCAAGATGACATTTACTGGCAGAACTATTATGTGTTGCTGGATGCACAGTGTGGAGTGTTCATAGGAAGCATATCCCTACAGTATGTGGTGCAGTACATTATAGGATTATTGACAGTATTTTGAGGATGCAAGGACTCGGAGGTGTAACACACTCAGAGGGAACTGATGTGGTCTGGCTGCATGTTGTTGTTGGCAGAATAACTCGGTGTCGCCATCAGACAGCCTGCGGGCGGCGAGTGAGAAGCACCGCGGCTCTTCAGATTACAGCCTCGACTCCAAGAAACGCAAAGTGGACGACAAAGACAGCATGAGCCGATATGTGAGTGTTTATTGGTTTTATTGTTTGTAATGTTAATGAGTTTGTAGCTCTCCTACTCAAGCTGTTGGTGGGGTCCTGAGCCTGTTTCTGCTTATATTTTAACTCTGTGTTTACTATCGTAGGCCATTTTTGAAACATGTTAAACTTCAGGA
The DNA here is from genome assembly GCA_916701665.1 of Sebastiscus tertius. Lineage (NCBI taxonomy): Eukaryota > Metazoa > Chordata > Actinopteri > Perciformes > Sebastidae > Sebastiscus > Sebastiscus tertius. The sequence continues at coordinate 4,554 of CAKAOH010026945.1, read as the reverse complement.
CATAAGTTAAGTGTAAACATACCAAAATATAGCAGGAAAACTAGTTATCTGTTGTTTCATTATATAACCACCACAGTTTTGGTAGTGCTTTATTTTATGAGTCTGTAAATAAGTTCCTAGAAAGTGCCTGGAAAGGACTAATGTACAGTAATGTGGCTCTAATTAAAGGTTAAATAGAGACAGTGTTCAATTGGTACATTTCCAATTAATTAATTCCAATTAAATGCTGAGCTAGCACATCCTCGAGTCTTTTAGTCAGTGCATAGCATGTCAGCTGGTGTAACAGGTGAGCATACAATTCAACATACATGAAGAATATAGTTTACTATATTTAATGAATATGAATGTACATAATTTCAAATGGACCCGTTTTTTCAGAGAAATTCCTCTGGATGTCAACAACTGAGAACAGAACCGTGTCTCTATTTTCCCTATACAGTGGAAACCGCTTATAGTGATCACGGTTACAGTGATCAACCGTTTATATGGATCAAAAAGCTTGGGACAGAATCATTCCTGTACAAACGCTGTATAAATTATTTGCTTATTGTAATCAAGAAGTCCACTTATAGTGTTCATTTTGGGTCTTTTCATACATGAAAACATATGGAAAAACATTTTAAAATTGTTAGACGAATGCGAATTGAATTTTTGTTGTTTTTTTACTTTACTCCCATGATACTTTGCCTTACGGACCAGCTGCTTTCCAGCTGGATACCTAAAGCTGAATGCACATTGATATCATGACGGAAAAAATAAAAGACAAATGCTTACAGGGAAAGCACCTGTGGTTGAAGCCGTCCTCGTTAAGTGGATTGATAATACCTGATCACGTAATGCGCCTAAAGTGAAACTTTACCGACTCTCAACTGGCTCTGCATCACACATGCAGACCGGTGCCAGTTGCACAATTCTTTCCAGGAAACTTTCAAGAAATTGTAATTAATAGGAAATAATGGAACTGTAAAATACAGCGTTACATAATCTCAATTCATGTGTATACACAGTATCTTAAGCAAAGTATAAATACATGCCAAAAAACAGGTTACAAAGTCCATAAATCTGGTCTTTGATGTTGTGACTGTACTGGTTTACGCTCACTGTACAGTTAGTGGTCTCCCAGTAATGTAATGCCTGTCTCTCTTTTGTTTCAGGACAGTGACGGAGACAAAAGTGACGACCTGGTGGTGGATGTTTCCAACGAGGTAAGACTGCGTTTGAACTAAGCTGCTCCGCCACATTCCTCAACGCTACACAGAAACCAAACACAGCGCTCTTTTGTCATTTGTCTGTAGAAGCCTCAACACCTTTCACAGCGTTGCCAAAAAGTCTGTCATAATATTGGTTGTGTGTGCTTTACTTGCTGCATTTCTTTTGCCATTCATGCAGAAAGTAATACAAAGAATACAAAGAGGAAAGGGAGTGACAGGTGAATGAAAAGTGTGTGTATGTGTGTGAGGGAGAGTACGAGCACGCACAAGTATATTTATCTGTGTTTGCACATGAGGCCCCAGTTTGTTTGACCTACATGTACATGCCAGTGGCTTTCCTCCGGTCTGTTTGCTCAGTCTCGCTCTCTGTCTGTCTCGTTTAACTGTGTAGGATCCAGCCACCCCTCGAGTCAGCCCCGCTCACTCTCCTCCAGAAAACGGCCTGGATAAATCACGAGTCCTGAAGAAGGATGCTGCCCCCAACAGCCCCGCCTCCGTCGCCTCCTCGGGCAGCACGCCGTCCTCCAAAGTAAAGGACCACGCCCATGTGAGTGACACACTGAAAGACTAGAGAGGAGATGAAATAAGGCAGTTACAGTGGAGGGTGAACTGACAGACTAAAGGGCATTTGTCAAGTGAAGTGGGTGTCTGTGTGAAGGACTAATACGCAGGAGGCTTAGCAGTTGGCTGCTACGAGGGGCTTGAAGGGGCAGAGATGCACTCTCAGGAAATCAAACCCTGTGGCTCACTCCTCTCAATCTCCTTTATGGCTTACCCAATAAATGGTCATTTCTTCCTCGGCCTGAGGCCGTAAATAACCCAGAGACACCGCAGCGAGGGAGCTGCTGTCTCCCTCTTTTCTCTAATACTGAAGCTCTCACTAACCAGGCTGAAACAATCCTCATGCATCGGTTTTACATAAACCATTTCACTGAGGATTAGGATAGATTTATAGTCCACATCACTACCCTCCACCTCCCATGACACCCAGCTTCTCTCCGTCCCTCATTAGTGTGTGTCACCAGGCTAAACCGCCCCACTCCTCTAACTCCGTCTGCAAAGGAAGAAAGAGATGGATTAATTATGAGAGAAGTGTTTGGGCCACCATCTTGTTTGTCTAGCTGCTTTTAACAAGCTTGACTTCTAAGCAAAGGTTTATGCCCCTACCCCCACTGCGCACACACGCACACACACACACTCCGTGGCTGTAATGAAGTGTCAGTGTTAGATTGGATTACCTTGAGCCGTCCACTCAGATTGTCACTCTGGATTTCTCTGCTAGTGGGGATATTTTTGACTCACTTGGGGATTTCTTTTTTTCATTTTCTCGTGTGTGTGTGGCTGAGAGTGAGAGTAAGTGAACTCACAACTTTCAGTAAGCGGATACAAGATAAGGTTTCACCCTGAGGTTAAAGAGTATCTCTGTTTTAGAATGACAAGTCGTCAACACCGAGCCTGAAGTCCAACACACCTACACCGAGGAACGAGGCGCCGACACCAGGAACCAGCACCACTCCAGGACTACGGCCTCTTACAATGGGCAAACCACCCGGCATGGAGGCACTGGGTACGTAAACACCTTCACTGTCACACTCATTTAGAACTGAAACCAGTCACTGATTAGTCAGTCACTGTTAATGCAAATTCTTTTTGACGCCACTCATTTCTTTAACGCAATTTGCAATGTTTAGGTTGTAGCGAGCTCAGTTTTAAGGCTAGAGTGAAGATACTGATACCTTAAACAAGAAAACTTAAGGAATCCATTGATACCAATGTCATACTAGCTTGTCACAAAGGAGGCTAAATAACGCTCCAAACTTGCACTAAATTTTGGCGAGGAAAAACTGGCATGGCCATTTTCAGAGAGGTCCCTTGACCTCTGACCTTAAGATATGTGAATGAAAATGGGTTCTATGGGTATCCACGAGTTTCCCCCTTACAGACATAGTCAAGTCAGCACACTGACACACTGACAGCTGTTGTTGCCTGTTGGGCTGCAGTTTGCCATGTTATGATTTGAGCATATTGTTTTATGCTAAATGCAGTACCTGTGAGGGTTTCTGGACAATACTTGTCTTTGTTTTGTGTTGTTAATTGATTTCCAATAATAAATATATACATATTGTATATTTGCATAAAGCAGCATATTTGTCCACTCCCATGTTGATAAGAGTATTAAATACTTGACAAATCTCCCTTTAAGGTACATTTGGAACAGATAAAAACTGTGTGATTAATATGCGATTAATCATGATTAGTCATGGACAATCATGCGATTAATTGTGATTAAATATTTTAATCGATTGACAGCCCTCGTATATTTGCTTGAAAAAATTACTTAAAATGGAATTACGCTCCTCCAAAGATGCACACCATGTGCTTTTCTTCTTCTTATGTGATGATAATCAGATTATTTTTAGGTTTTGGTATGCTGGTCAGACAAAATAAGCATTTTAATGACATTAAATGAGATTGAAAGTTCACTCTTGACCTTGGAAGCAATAGATCCATTAGTAGTTATTCTAGAGCTTTAATTCATATCACACAATCTGTAATGAACCATAGTTTCCAAATGTTAATTATTGTCTCTTCCGTCTCCAGAGCTTTTATAAATCGATTAAAGGAACAGTGTGTAGCATTTCCAGGGATCTATTAGCAGAAATGGAATATAATATTCATAACTATATTTTCATTAGTGTATAATCACCTGAAACTAAGAATCGTTGTGTTTTCATTAGCTTAGAATGAGCCCTTCATATCTACATAGGGAGCGGGTCCTCTTCACATAGTCCACCATGTTGCTTAAACCAAACACTGGCTCTAGAGAGTCTTTCATGTTTTTACGTTACCTGAAGGCCACCGTAGTTCTCCGATTGTTTGTTTGTGAAACTGTGGTAAAACGAGCCGCCAAGTGCAAAACCGTGGTTCCACCAGCCGCCGTCTGACTTCCGTTGCTCCTAAAGTAGTGTTATTATGGTAAGGATGGCCTCTGAGCGAGGTGAACGGCATTACCACGGTTTTGCACTTGGCAGCTCACGTTACTGCAGTCTTGGAAAGGGAGTAGTGAGCGAAGGGGTACTCAGTTGGTTGCAATCTGCAACCACACAACTAGATGCCACCAAATCCTACAAACTGTACCTCTGAATTGCTCTTCTCTCTTCTCTAGCCGCCCCAGCTCTGCGTACACCTCTGTCCATCGCGGGTTCCTACGCCTCCCCGTTTGCGATGATGGGTCATCATGAGATGAACGGATCCCTGACCAGCCCGGGCGTCTACCCGGGTCTCATTTCACCACAGATGAGTGCTGCAGCTGCTGCCGCCTACGGACGCTCACCAATTGTAA